>CAUYRH010170941.1:0-28569 GCA_963574655.1 Perodicticus potto | reverse complement strand
CCTCAAGCTGTCACTCAGGACAGAGTGCTGTGGCATCACAGCTCACAGCAACCTCCAATTCCTGGGCTCAAGCGAGTCTCCTGCCTCTGCCTCCCAAGTAGCTGGGACTACAGGTGCCCACCACAACGCCCAGCCATTTTTGGTGGCAGCCACCATTGTTGTTTGGCCTGCCCGGGCTGGATTCGAACCTGCCAACTCAGGTGTATGTGGCTGGCACCTTAGCCCATTGAGTCACAGGCGCCGAGCCATATCCAGCTGTTTTTAATCAGAAGCGCCCCAGTGACACTGTTAAGCTGTGGGTGGAGGAGAAATGTGCCATGGTCTTATGATTTGATCACAGCTTTTTGGTGAGCTGTATCCTTGAATTGTGATTGATTTTCCGTGGTTTGATAAGACAGACATTCAGCTGTGGTGCCTATAGTGTCTAGGGTGCAAGCCACATAAACCAGAGCTGGCAGGTTCGAATCTAGCCTGGGCCTGCCAGACAATGACAACTACAACCAAAAATTAGCCAGGCGTTGTGATGGGAGCCTGTAGTCCCAGCTACTTGGGAGGCTGAGGCAAGAGAATTGCTTAAACCCAAGAGTTCAAGGTTGCTGTGAGTTGTGATGCCACAGCCATCTACCAAGGGCAATAGCTTGAGACTCTTGTCTCCAAGACAAAAAGAAAAAAAAAAAAAAAAAAGGAAAGACATTCAGTTTTTATGTGTGGCTTCTAGCACAGAGCTCCTAAATCCTTTGGAATATTATGGGCAATAAGGGTGATAGAATCTAGCATTTGTTGTGAAGATGTGACTTCTGGATCTCTAAAAGTTCAGGATGGGGATTAACAACCAGAAGATGCCCTGATTTGGACTTTTTTTTTTTTTTTTTGAGATAGAGACTCACTTTGTTGCCTTTGGTAGAGTGCTGTAGTGTCAGAGCTCACAGCAACCTCTAACTCTTAGGTTCAAGGGATTTTCTTGCATCAACCTCCTGAGTAGCTGGGACTATAGGCACCCATCATAATGCCCAGTTATTTTTAGAGGTGGGGGTCTTGCTCTGACTCAGGCTGGTCTCAAACCTGTGAGCTCAGGCAATCCACCTGCCTCAGCCTCCCAGAGTGCTGGGATTACAGGTGTGAATCACCTCTTCCAGCCCCGTGCCTTGGACTTTTGGTCCTACTCCCAACTGCATAGGAAGGAAAAAGGGCTGGAGATTGATCTGATCACCAATGCCCAATGATTTATCAATTGTGTCTACTTAATGAGACCTCCATAAAAGCCCCAAAATGTTGGGGTTCAGAGAACTTTCAGGTTGGTGAACACATTGAAGTATAAGTAGGGTGGCGTAACCCAGGAATGCATTGAAGCTCTCTACCCCCCTCCCTGTGCTTTGACCTGTGCACCTTTTCTATTTGATTATTCTTGTTTAGTACAAATTCTTTGTACTAAAGTGGTAATACTAAGTTACAGACTCTCTTGTATTTTGAGAGTTTTTTTTTTTTAGAGACAGAGTTTCACTTTGTCGCCCTCAGTAAAGAGCTGTGGTGTCACAGCTCACAGCAACCTTCAACTCCTGGGCTTAGGTGATTCTCTTGTCTGAGCCTCCTGAGTGGCTAGGACTACAGGCCCCGGCCACAACGTCCAGTTATTTATTTATTTATTTTTTGTAGAGACAGAGTCTTACTTTGTTGCCCTCGGTAGAGTGCCATGGCGTCACACAGCTCATAGCAAAGTCCAACTCCTGGGCTTAGGTGATTTTCTTGCCTCAGCCTCCCGAGTAGCTGGGCCCACAGGCATCCACCACAACGCCCGGCTATTTTTTTGTTGTAGTTTGGCCAGGGCTGGGTTTGAACCCACCACCCTCGGTATATGGGGCTGGCGCCCTACCCACTGAGCCATAGTTGCTGCCTGACTTTTTCTTTTTGAGACAGAGTCTTACTATGTCGCCCTCAGTAGAGTGCTGTGATGTCACAGTTCACAGCAAACTCAATCTCTTGGGCTTAAGCAATTCTCTTGCCTAAGTAGCTGGGACTAAAGGCGCTTGCTGTTGCGGGAATGGAGACTCAAGGAAACAGAAGCTTTGCCTCAGCTTTGCCTCAGCTTTGCAAAACTCGCTCCTGTAATAATTAAGGGATGCAAGAAACCGGACTACACAGCTCAAGATGGCGTGTAGCAAATCATCTTTATTTTGGGCCACCTTATATACACTAGTGGTCACGTACACACTTAATCTATGATCTATAGCCTTTTACCATTACCTAACTACTTCTATCTAAAATTAACTTATGGAAAAACATTCAGTCTACAAATCAACACAATACTTTCTGCTTTTACATTCTTCTCAGACATGCGTCAGCTTCTGAATAAAGTATCTAAATAAAGATCACAAAGAGCTGCAGGGGAACTGGGGAATGAAGCCCCTCAAGAACACACTTAGTTAAGCCAAAATGGATTTATGACTTTGTTTCTCCTCAGAGCAGAGATCCTTAGGCTCCAGGACAATATGTGCAGAACACATAATAAAAGAGAGGGGTACAAACTTTTTAAACTGAAGGCATTTCCACACTGATTTACACTTAAAGAGAATTAATACCATAAAGAATAAGCCAGAGGAATTCCAAGCTAATTAAAGTGATAATGCTTTCCTACACTTTTCTCATAATTAATTCTGAATGTCTTTTGAACTCAAAACTTCAAAAAGGTGTTGCCTTGAAAGATATGAAGTCTGAGATCAGAAGTAATTTTCTAATTTGCTTATATTCACTGTTTTTTCTTCAGTCTGTACTTTAAGATGGATACAACTTGCCTCCCAAATCTTGTCACCTATCTGTTCATCATCTTCTCAGGCTTCTTCTGGACAGATTTCCTTTCTACTTCCTTATCTACTATACAGTTAGTCATCTTGCTTCAATGGAGGATTACATTTGGTTTGGTCACTTTATAACCTGATACTGGAGAAATGACATAGCATGACAATGTTAATACTGGGGCCAAAGGACCATCCTAGAACTCAAAACTAAGCTCTAGGGCCTCTTGGCCTCCTGAAGGATGAAGGTGCAGTTTCCAAGGATGCCCAAGGAAGTGGCCCTACTAGGCAATTCCACTTGTTGCCATCAACTTTAAAGATACTCCTCCTACTTTCACGCCACGTGGAACCAGGGGCCGTACTGATCTGTGGACAAAGACCAAAATGTCACTGCTCACAGATTTAAAACTTCATTCTAGTTTTCCCTTCTTGTGCCCCAAGTGAAAGGAAGAAATGCTGGGTCAGACCTCAGGCCCTGCCTGTGTGCTTAAACTCTCACACCACCCCACTCCCTAACCACAGCTAAATTCCCCAGCCAGGCTTTCTTTCTTGCTGTCTCAAGGCATTTGCAACTGCTTGAGTACCTGCCTTGTTGTCCCTGAGATCTCAAGGATGTGAGTAATAAACCCTTTCATGAATATATCAATTTTTCTGAGGTCTAAGTTGCCATGCTTTTTTTTTTATGCCTGAGTTCTAACTTCCTAATAACTTCTTAGGCCCATTAAATGTGATAAAGAAAAAAAGGGAGAACTGAGCTTGTGATAAATATTACACAGATAAAATTAATACTTCTGCAAAGAAATATATTCATTCAAGCAGCTGAATTTGTATATTTTTATGGCCTTGAGTCCTTCAGGTCACTAGTCACATAGTGGCTTCTTGTTACACTTTCTGCAGAATTCCTGGTCTCTGGTGTTTTGTGATGGGAAAAGAAGAAAATTTTACAGTTCTTAAGGGTGTATTCATTTATTAAAACCTCATCCAGATTTTACCCTGTGTATCCTGAAATGTTGAGTTATACAGTATATAAGGCGGGCAGTGAAAGAGATTTTTCTCAAAAGGAATTGATTCATTTGTGTAGTCTCTCTTTAGAGAATCTAAGGTGGTTTTGAGTCTATCCTCAGAGAACAATGAGGCTTCATTTGATCACAGCTAAAATATAGAAGTCATATCTGTATGTTTATGATAGAGTTAAATTTATGTGGAAGTGAGTGTGGACAGTCAGAGTTCTGACAACCAAGTTGTACACTAAATATTTGGAGACCACAGAATTGTACGTGAATTCTTTATGAATTGAGTATAGATCCTTAGTACTGCCAGTTTCACTCATCTTCCTGTGTACATATGTGGGATGTTTTAGGACTCAGTCTCCTTTGAGGATGTGGCTGTGAACTTTACCCAAGAGGAGTGGACTTTGCTGAATTCTTCACAGAAAACACTCTACAGAGATGTAATGTGTGAAACCTTTGATAACCTGGCCTGTATAGGTAAGGATAACATTTCTCTGCTTAGTTAAGTAGGACATAAGTGTTTATTGCTCATCAACTTAGTTAAGTAGGATATAAGTGTTTATTGCTCATCAACTGCTCATCCAAGATTTGAAATTTGGAAGGGGTATACTTTGTTGAATAATGCAGACAGGATCACAGTTAATCTTGGTCCTAGAATGATATAATTTTCTGTATTTTATAATGAGTTTTCTGGTTCTGCATTTTAGGGGAAAAATGGAAAGACCAGGACATTGAAGATAACCACAAAAACCAGGGGAGAAATCTAAGGTGAGTTGTATTCACCAGAATATTTATGTGGTCCATGAGAAAGTCTTAATATTGCAGGAAATTACAAAAAAACAAGCAAACAGCCTGAACAATGTGGCACATGCTTGTAATACCAATATTTTTAGAGGTTAAGGTGGGAGGATTGTTTGAAGCCAAGAGTTCAACACCAGCGTGGATAACATAGCAAGACCCTGTCTCTACCAAGAAAAAAAATTAACTGGGTATGGTGGTGGGAGGTTGAAGTAGAAGGATTCCTTGGGCCTGGGAGTTGGAGGTTGCAGTAAGCTATGATTGGATGACTGCACACTGGCCTGGACAACTGAGTGAGACCATGTCTCTTAAAAAAGCAAGCAAAACAATAAGCACAGCTTCAAATTTATTCATTCTTAGAAAATTTGTTTTTTTTTTTTAGAGACAGAGTCTCACTTTGTCACCCTCAGTAGGGCGCTTTGGCATCACAGCTCACAGCAACCTCCAGCTCTTGGGCTTAGGCAATTCTCTTGTCTCAGCCTCCCAAGTAGCTGGGACCACAGGTGCCTGCCACAACACCTGTCTATTTTTTGTTCCAGTTTGACCAAGGCTGGGTTTGAACCTGCCACCATCAGTATATGGGGCTGGCACCCTACTCATTGAGCCACAGGCACCACCTGTGCTTAGAAAATTTTTACCAATAATATTTCATGAAAAATGTTATAAATGTTCAGAGTGTAAAAAATAAATCACTTGGAAGTAGTAATGTGATTCTAATACTTACTAATAAATACACAATTATTAATAAAAAAGCCATTCGTAATGTGCTACTCATTTTTTTACAGAGGTCATATGGTTGAGAGACTTAAAAGTAAAGAAGATCATCTATATATAAAAAGCACTAGCCAGATTCCAAATCTTACTATGAACAAGGAAACTTCTGCTGGAGTAGAACGATGTGAATGCAGTGTGTGTGGGAAACTCTTCATGCATCATTCATTCCTTAATGAGCACATGAGATTGCACACTGGAAAGAAAGCAAATGAATATCAGGAATATGGAGAAAAGCCATATAAATGTAAAGAATGTGGGAAAACCTTCACTCGTTACCACAGCATTCGGATCCATGAACGAATTCACACTGGAGAAAAACCCTATGAATGTAAGGAATGTGGGAAAGCATTCAGATTTCTCTTTTCCTTTCGAAGCCATGAAAGAATTCATACTGGAGAGACACCCTATGAATGTAAAGATTGTGGGAAAGCTTTCAAATTTCTCAGTTCCTTACGAGACCATGAAAGAAATCACACTGGAGACAAACCCTATAAATGTAAACAATGTGGAAAAGCCTTTAATCACATCCAACCTTTTCAAAGACATGAAAGGACTCACACTGGAGAGAAACCTTATGAATGTAAACAATGTGGTAAAGCTTTCAGTTGTCCTATGTATTTACAAAGTCATGAAAGAACTCATAGTGGAGAGAAACCCTATGAATGTAAAGAATGTGGGAAAGCCTTCTTTTTTCACTCAAACCATCGAAGACACATGATAACACATACCAGAGTTCATCCTTATAAACTTAAGGAATGTGGAAAACTCTTCAAGTCTGATAATTCCTATGCAGTGCAAGACAGAACTCATTTTGGAGACAAACCCTATGAATGTAAACAATGCGGTAAAACCTTCATTTGTTCAAGTTATTTTCAAATACATGAAAGAACTCATACTGGAGAGAAAACTTATGAATGTAAACAATGTGGTAAAGCCTTCCTTTATTCCAATCACTTTCGAATGCATGAAAGAACGCATGCTGGAGAGAAACCCTATGAATGTAAACAATGTGGTAAATCCTTCATTTTTTTCAGTCATCTTCAAAGGCATGAAAGAACTCACACTGGAGAGAAACCCTATGAATGTAAGGAATGTGGTAAATTCTTCACTTGTGCAAGTTCTGTTCAAGTACATAAAAGAATTCACACTGGAGAGAAACCCTATGAATGTAAGGAATGTGGGAAAGCCTTCAGTTTTTCAAGATCCCTTCAAGTACATAAAAGATCTCACACTAGAGAGAAGCCCTATGAATGTAAGGAATGTGGTAAATCCTTTAGTTATTCAAGATCTTTTCAGTTGCATGAAAGGACTCATACTAGAGAGAAACCCTAAGAATGTAAATAATGGTTGTTAGACTATCAGTTGTTCTAGTTCCTTTTTTTTTTTTTTTGAGACAGAGCCTCAATCTGTCACCCTGGATAGAGTGCTGTGGCGTCACAGCTCACAGCAACCTCCAATTCCTGGGCTCAAGCGAGTCTCCTGCCTTTGCCTCCCAAGTAACTGGGACTACAGGCGCCCACCACAATGCCCGGCCATTTTTTGGTTGCAGCTGTCATTGTTATTTGGTGGGCCCAGGCTGGATTCGAACCTGCCAGCTCAGGAGTACGTGGATGGCACCTTAGCCCATTGAGCCACAGGTGCCGAGCCTCTAGTTCCTTTTGAATGTATGAGAGAACTCACACCAGAGAGAAATTATGTGAATCTAAATGATGCAAAAAGCCTTCAGTTGTCCTAATGCTCTTCAAATACATGACTCTTGCTGCAGTGAAATCTTTTTAAAATGTGGAAAAACCTTCCATTCTCCTAGGATTGTGTGAATGGACTCTGGAGAGAAAACTTATGAAATTTAAAAAGTATGGGAAAGCCTTCATTTCACATAATCTTTTGAGGACACATGAGAATGTATGCTGGAGAGAACCTCTATAGGAAATTTAAACAATGTGGGTAATTTTTTATTCACTCCAGTTCATTTTGAAACCATGAGACCACTCACACTGGAGAGCAACTTCTTAAATGTAATCTATATGAAAAGTCCTTCATATATACATACAACTTCTTTTTTCCACTTGGAGCGTTTGCTTAGGAAGAATGGAAGGACTGGGGAAGAAGGACTTGGGCCCAACAGTCCTTGGAACCTAGTCTATAGTTATGAAACAACTTTTAGCACAGTATTTGCTCTCAGCTCACACACATGACTGGATAGAAGTTAAGGGGGCTTCCAAAATCTTTCTGTTTAAAACAGTTTCCTCTGGTTGGATCTGTGGGAATGTTGTGTTTCTGAAAGAAAAGTACATCCCACAGTTTTGCCCAAGTGAGATCAGCCTGGAAACTAACTAATTTATTTGGTTCAGCAGCATGTCTTTCCAATGCTGTCTCAAGGCCATTTTCAGCTCCCAGTTTCCTATTTCAAGCCTATAATGTTTATTCTTACTGGGAAACATGTTTTTTTTTCTCTTCTTTGAGACAGAGCCTCAAGCTGTCACCCTGGGTAGAGTGCCGTGGCATCACAGCTCACAGCAACCTCAAATTCCTGGGCTCGAGCGACTCTCCTGCCTCTGCCTCCCAAGCAGCTGGGACTACAGGCACCCATCACAAAGCCGGTTATTTCTTGGTTGTAGCCGTCATTGTTGTTTGGCGGGCCCAGGCTGGATTTGAACCCACCAACTCAGGTGTATGTGGCTGGCGCCGAGCCAGGAAACATATTTAATAATTCACACCTGCCTCACATGGAAACATTTCTCTGTGGCAGCCTTAGGTGGCTCTGAGGTGAGAGGGATGAAGAAGCAGTGGCAGAAGAAACAGCAGAACCTGTGCCCCTTGACCATACAATATCCACTGTCCCATAATCATCAGCTCTGCACCAACTACCACAATCAGAATAGTCTCAAAACCACTAATGATGTCGCAAAGACACACCCTTCTGTGTCTTAGCTATGGGACACCCTGAAACCTCTTAATTTTCCTAAGTTTCCTCCCCAAAGCTTTCTGTCATATTCCATTCTAAGATATTCAGTGGTGTACACATTGACTATGTTTTCAACCCCCTCACCTCAATGCATGCTGCATGTGTACATCTTGAGGGCTAGTTTCATAGCTTCCCCACCAAGACCAGCATCTACTGCTTTTGGGAACAGTACCAACCCTGCAGAACTCCAGCCTGTGGTGCATAGGAAATGCTGGTGTCAGTTATACTTCACAGGCCAAGGTGGTGCCTTTCCTCAGATTGCTCCTATTAGGTGAGGTTAACTAATCATCTGCCTTGTGGAGCCACTGAAGATTTCTCCCTTTTTTGAATTGCACAAGGGTAGTAGATGTTGTGCTCTTCCTTTGTCAGAGGCAGTGCCCCCTCTTTTTTGCAGAACAAATTGGTGTCCTAGAAGAGAAGTGGTAGGATTAAGGAAAGAGGTCACCATCTGCTCTTTTTTTTTGTTTGTTTTTTGAGTCTTACCATGTTGCCCTTGGTAGAGTGCCATGGTGTCACAGCTTACAGCAACCTCAAACTCTTGGGCTTAAGCGATTCTCTTGCCTCAGCCTCCCGAGTAGCTGGGACTACAGGCACCCACCACAACACCCAGCTATTTTTTTTGTTGCAATTTGGCTGGGGCGAGGTTTGAACCCACCACCCTTCGTATATGGGGGCAGTGCCCTACCCCCTGAGTCACAGGCACTATCTGAAAGGACAGATTTTTATTGAAAGATAAATGAGATAGATAAGCGAAAGAGGGGAACAAAACGTCTGGCAGCAGACAGTGGGAACCCTGAGTTGAAAGCCCATTTGGGCCTTGTGTCTAAAGGTTTAAATACTGCTTTTCCTATCCTGCGGGCAGAGGGGGCTTTGGGGAGGTGGATTGTATGTTTGGAACATGTTACAACCAGCCGGAGCGTTTGGGCAGAAAATACTTTTAAAACTGCCGTAATGGCTGGGCATGGTGGCTCACACCTATAATCCTAGCACTCTGGGAGGCTGAGGTGGGCAGATTGCCTGAGGTCACGAGTTCGAGACCAGCCTGAGCTGGAGAGAGTTTGAGACCAGCCTTTAGAGGCTAGACCAGCCACTAAAAATCGCTGGGCATTGTGGTAGGTGCCTGTAATCCCAGCTACTCGGGAGGCTGAGGTGAGAAAATCTCTGCAGCCTGGCAGTCTGAGGTTGCTATGAGCTATGACAAAATCTCTGCAGCCTGGCAGTCTGAGGTTGCTATGAGCTATGACACCATGGCTCTCTACCAGGGGCGACAAAGTGAGACTCTGCCTCAAAAAATAAATTAAATAAATAAATAAAACTGCTATTGGGCAGAAGCATGCAGTCCTTGCAGTCTCTCCCTGGGGCGAGGTAATAGAGTATGTGTGCCCTACTCTAGGAGGGACAGCCCTGACCAATCAGGCTGCTTCTTTTCATGACCTTGTTTATGCCCAGATAATGTGGCTTAGAAAGGGCCTGTTTAGGCCTAAAGATGGAGATTTGTAATGAGACTGATCTTTGAGCTCACCCAGGCCTAGAAAATCAAGGAATCCCTGAGAGGGGGAACTCTGTGTCACCATAAGGTTGCTTTCAGCAAGGTTTGCCAGCACAGGTGGCCTTTGGAGGTGATGGCTACCAAGAAGTGTGCAACGGAAGGCACACTGCTGAGCCATGAGATGTGTGCCCTGGCTGCTTTCACTGAGCTCCCAGTGGAAAAGCAAACTAAGGATCTAGTCATGCGGGGCACATTTCTGGAAACATTTAGAACAACTTAAGGGGGTGAGTCATTATTACTCAATCCATTGCCAGCCTACCCTTTTGTATTCTTGGGCTCCTGTTTTGTGCTGTTACAGAGACATGACATTTGTAGTGTGCTCAGGAAGTGAAATCTCTTCACCATCCAAATGGGTTCAAAGCCACCTTTTGTGATTGGTTTGGGGACCAAGAGGCACCCTTCAGCCACACAAGATGGAGAAGAAAACAATTCAGTCTTTGAAGATCTGATGTAGGTCTTTGATGAGAATTGTGTAAAATCCACTTATGTGTGTCTGAGACCTAATATTCAATCAATATCAGCCTGTTCTATGTAACAGGTTCTTTAATTGGTTTGGTGAACAAAGCTGTGCTAATATCTCTGTCCCTTTGATACTGATATTCAAGAAGACTAGAGAATAAGCAAAAACGTATGATGTATTTGGGCGGCGCCTGTGGCTCAGTGAGTAGGGCACTGGACCCATATGCCGGAGGTGGTGGGTTCAAACCCAGCCCCGGCCAAAAAAAAGCTGCAACAACAACAACAAAAAAAAACAAAAAAAAATATGATGTATTATAGTGGTCATTCCTAAGAATTGAGTAACTTGCTCAGAATAGGCAGGGTTTAGACTCGGCGCCTGTGGCTCAAGCGGCTAAGGCCCCAGCCACATACACCTGAGCTGGCAGGTTCAAATCAAGAATTGGCAGGGTCTGCCTCTGGGAGCATCTTTTAGTGTCTGGACTTTGTGAGTCTATGTGCCTGTATGTTCGGGTTTATTCATCTGTAAGTATAGTGACAAAATGGTTGTGATTTTTCTCTGTAGCTTTGTATGTGCTAATATGGATTATATGTATTAATCTGGAATGTTTTAATTTTGTTTTATTGCCTAATTTTCCCAGGGGAACCTCTCTTACACATTGAGTAGAACTAGTCAAAGCAGAGATCTTTGTTTTGTTTTTTATCTTAGATATTAAAAATTTGTTTTATCACCAACAATGATGATGTGGGTTTTTCATATATGGCTTATAGTACCTTTTTTTTTTTTTTTTTTGAATTAATCTCACTCTGTGGCCCTGGGTAGA
This sequence comes from Perodicticus potto, assembly GCA_963574655.1. Lineage (NCBI taxonomy): Eukaryota > Metazoa > Chordata > Mammalia > Primates > Lorisidae > Perodicticus > Perodicticus potto. Next base: position 17,404 of record CAUYRH010170941.1, on the reverse strand, counting down.
GTGTTGTGGCGTCACAGCTCACAGCGACCTCAAACTCTTGGGCTCAAGTGATCCTCTTGCCTCAGCCTCTCAAGTACCTGGGAGTACAGGTGTGCACCAGAATGCCTGGCTAGTTTTCTTTCTTTCTTTTCTATTATTAGTAATGATAGTGTCTCACTCTTTCTCAGGCTGGTCTAAAGCCCCTGAGTTCAAGCAGTCCACTGGCCTTGGCCCCCCAGAGTGCTAGGATTACAGACATGAGTCACCATAACTGGCCTCATAATAAGCCTTTTCATACTCTTCTTCTTTTTTTTTTTGGACAGAGTCTCACTATATCGCCTTCAGTAGAGTGCTGTAGCATCACAGCTCACAGCAACCTCAAACTCTTGGGTTTAAGCTATTTTCTTGTCTCAGCCTCCCAAGTAGCTGGGACTGCAGGCTCCCGCCACAACGTCTGGCTGTTTTTTGGTTGTAGTTGTCATTGTCGTTTGGCAGACCTGAACCGGGTTCGAACCCGCCAGCCCTGGTGTATGTGGCTGGCACCCCAGCCTTTTCATCCTCTTCTCAGTTTGTGTGTGCCACATACCCATCAGTGTCAACATCAGAATCACAGCTGAGTTTTTCGGGTGAGCATTACAATTGGCACTCTCAGCAGGGTATTAGGTAGTCATCACCACCCTCTGCGTCTGTCTTCTCTTGTTCTGGGTCTTTAACCTCCCCTGTTGTACCTTGAGCTGCTGCCTGCTGCTGTGTTGCATTGTTGAGGCTGAGCAAGCCTCCATTCTTTTAATTTTCTTTAGATGACCAGAGGAGGGACTTCCAGAAATCCTTGGCAGTGAGAAGCAGGAATGTGAGATTTGGGTCCTCCTTAAAGTGATACTGGGTGAGGCATTTTCATCTGGACCTGTGTTTTAGAATGAAGCTGCAACTGATTCTGGGCATTGGCCTTGACCTATAGGGCTAGGGACTGATGGTGAGATTATATTCTGTGTGTGGTGGGGCCCCTTTGGTGTCATTTCTAAAAGAGCAGTCATTTGAAAAAGAGAAAAAGGAGAGTGGGTGGGTGTTGTTCTTCAGTTGGTATCCTGAAGTTCACAATTACCAGGATCCTTAAGTACCTCTGCTGCTATTGCTCCTGCCATCCTTGCCTCTGACTCAACAAAGACTCTGATCCTAGGTTATCAGGCACAACCCCCATGGCTTCCCTATAGTCTAGCAAAGGTGTTAATTCTAACCTGAACCAACCTAGTGTCCTTAAACTGTAAAGCTTCTGTTGTCATGCAGGGGGCACCTGGTAGGATTTGGATGTTGTCTGTCTTCATCAAAACTCAGGTTGAGATTTGATCTCCAGTATGGTGGTTTTAGGCCTGGTGGGAGGTGTTGGTATCGTGGGGAGAGTTCCCTCATGAAAGACTTTCTTCTGGTCTCACCGTAGTTAGTAAATTCTTGTTCTGGTAACATGATTCTCTTGGGAATTGATTAGTTCCCACTAATGAGTTGTTATGAAAGCAAAGTTCCTTCTTTTGTTTGGTCCCTCTTTGCATGCGCCTGCTTAGACTTGCCACTATCTTTTTTTTTTTTTTTTTTTTTTTTAGTTTTGGCGGAGGCCGGGCTTGAACCTGCCGCCCCTGGAATGTGGGGCTTGCGCCCTTCTCCTTGAGCCACAGGCACCGCCCAGCCACCATCTTTTGATGCAGCACAAAAGCCCTCACCAGAAGGCAAGAAGAGACTGGTCCCTGCTTGTACAGCCTGCAGAACTGCGGGCCAAATAAACCTCTGTTCTTTTTAAACTACCTAGTCTCAGGTATTCTTTTATAGCCACACTAAAGGGATTAAAGCAGTCCTAACCTTGATAACACTCATTTAAGAACCTCTGGAGGAAAAAAAATCACAAGTAGAGGATAAAATAACATTATAGGGCACCCTCTTCTCTCTGAAGTATTGTCAGTGACAAAAAAAAAAAAAAGTGAGAGGGAAGACACAAATCTGAAACAAATGTCTATAATTTTAATCAATTGGAAATTGAATAAAGTATTTGACAAAATGGACACTTTTTCTTGATAAATGGCATTTAACTTAGAAGAAAACTTCTTGAGAATAAGGCAAGGGGCTCAGTGCCTGTGGCTCAACGGGCTAAGGCGCCAGCCACGTACACCTGAGCTGGCGGGTTCAAATCCAGCCCGGGCCCGCCAAACAACAATGACGGCTTCAACCAAAAAATGGCCGGGCGTTGTGGCCGGTGCCTGTAGTCCCAGCTACTTGGGAGGCGGAGGCAGGAGAATCGCTGGAGCCCAGGAATTGGAGGTTGCTGTGAGCTGGGATGCCACGGCACTCTATCCAGGGTGACAGCTTGAGGCTCTGTCTCAATAAAAAATACAAATAAAAAAAAAATAATAACAATGGGACACCATTAATTTTTGAGGAAGCACTGATATGTTTTATACGTTTTGACCTGATACCAGGATATATATTTTTAAGACCTTGTGAAATATGAATCAGTGAAGGGACTATCTGTAGGGAAGTTCTGGAAGAATCCACCTGCGTGGGCAGTCAGATCCCAAACTTTTAATCTAATTGACAGGACTAAATCTCCCTGATTCCTCTGACAGGAAAGGATATTTTTTCCCAATTCACAGAATGTTCAATGATACGTGAAGAGAAACTTGGCATAGTTTATTCAGCTCCGGGATGTTTATTGAGCAAAACAGACGCGGTTCCTGCTCTCATAGAACAGTGCAGTGAGGTAGATAAAGAGACCCAAGAACAAACACCAGGCTACACATTAGCATTCTGCTAAGTGCTATGAAACTTACCCAGGAAACAGGAGAACCTAACTGAAGTGGGGTCTGATCAGAATAATTGGGAAGCACGAGCTTTAGAATCAGATTGGGGTCACCTTCGCAACATCCTCTCACGTCCAGGCCAAGTGAACTTGGACAGTAATGAAAACAAGCACGTATGGAGCATGTGTCACATGACCAGCACCACACCTGGCAGTTTAGTCACCACAACAACCACTGGAGGTTGTCCAGTCCCTTTTTTTTTTTTTTTTTTTTTTTGGCAGTTTTGGCCAGGGCCAGGCTTGAACCTGCCACCCCCGGTATATGGGGCCGGCACTCTACTCCTTGAGCCGCAGGCGCCGCCCTCCAGTCCCTTTTTAAAGAGAGGGTAATCAGAGGTACAAATTCGCCTCTGGGAAGTCACGGAAATGGTGAGTGGAGGAAGTTGGTATGAGCCTGCCTTCCCGGCGCGAAGCCAAGTCATTCAGCTTCTCTGTCCCAATTTTCTCACCTGTGCAGATAATTGGGAGGTTGCTGGGCCTGCCCCAGAGGTTGGTAGAAAGAATTAAGGGAACCAATTCACAGTGGGGGAGGGGGCACCATGCCTGGCAACCAGGCATATGTTCACTAACTGATAACTAGTAGCCAAATTCTGCATTCCTAAGGCTCCTTGGGTCTTTTCTTTGAGTCCTCTCGTTCTGGGCAGTCTTTGAACCCCTCCATGCCAACCAATCAATCTTTATAGGTGCTTTGGAGATCTCAGGTATCAAAAGAAACTAAAGCATTCCTTTTTTTTTCCTTTCTGGGCTGGTCAGGAAATACCCCAGCTAACATCTAACAACCTATACTAGAAGAAATAAATCAAAGAGTAATAAGAACTTGAGTTCAAAATTTAAAAAAAGGCAAAACAACTCCCAGATCTCTTAAAAACAGTCATGGTCAGATAAATTATCACTATTAGACTCAATGATTTTTGCCAGTTTTGAACCATGATGAAATTTCTCAAGGGATTAAACTGGGAACATACATCGTGACTCGTTTGGGACTCAGTGGTCTCATTAAGCCCAGTCAATAAGAGGAGTTATTTAAGCAAATGGATAAAGACCATTTATTATTTCATATTTTATATGTGCAAAGGGCTGATCCTTTCTGTAGTTTTATCTACTCCTGAACACACGTTACTTGTTAATTTTTTCAGAGCCTCTCACTGATGGACAGGCATTCCCAAGTATTTGGAATGAGCAGATGTTGCCATTTTACAGATAAAGAAGATCAAGTGAGGAGAAAAACTCTCAAATAAGAAAACTAAAGCAAGCAGTGGCTTACCCCTGTTTATCAGCTAAAGAGATGATTAGGAGACTGAGAAAAGGTGGGGGAACTTGCCCTAGACCAGCCAAGACAGCCATCCCCACATTCTGTTCTCAGAGTCCACAGACTCAGACAGTCCTAGCCAGAAATCACAGCCTTGTTCACCTCAGAAGTCATGAAGAGCAGTGACAAGAACAGCAAGAATTATAGCTGCTGTTCCTGACGGCGCTGTCACTCTGCTCCAAGCACAAAACTAAGCCTTTTGTATTTTCTGCCTCTTGGATCATCTAACATTACCAGGTAAACACTGTAGACTCATACAGTATAAAACCCCCATTCTACAGATTAATAAACTAAGGGACAGAGATAATATGTAACTTGCCCAGCGTTCCTTGAAGAAGCAACTACAGAATGAAGGGTTGAACCAAAGCTTTCTCACCCCTATAACTATGTTTCAGGGGGAGTTACTTCTAGGGGTTCCAAGGACTGAAGAAGCTTTTGCCATCAAGGGCAGTCCACTCTTAACAAACTATGAATCTGCAGAGTCTTTAGAAATGTCAACCAAGGAGTCTGGGCTCCAAGTTGTCACCATGCATTGGGAGCTTCCTGTTTGCTGGCCAATAGGCAAAGCACAAGTGACACCTGCTCTTGGTTAAAGCTTGTGCCAGCCCACGAAGAGAGAGGGATCCTTATTCCACTTCCCAGGTGAGGAACCTGAACGTGATAGAGTGGAGTTAACCAGCACATGGCATGACCAGTGTTCAACACCACACTACCTTGCTTCCCCCAAGAAGCCCCGTCGGAGTCCCAACTCCTGCTCCTCTGGCCCCAGCCCAGCTTCTGTGAGTCTCCCAGGAATCCCGAAAGGCCCAGTGGTTCTGGGACATGGTGCTGGTGTGTGTGTTAGCTCCAGCCCTCTGAGAAGCGGACATCAGGCAGGATCACACATACGAGGATTTTATTTGGAGAAACACCTATGTGAGAGGAAACAGGAAGGGTGTGGGAAGAGGCTGGCAGAGCCTGCAGACTGAGGGATGCGTGTCCGACCAGAAGTGAAGGGGACAGAGAGGGAAGGTCGGGCAAAGGCGTTCCAGACTGCCGTGCAGGCCGAGGACGGATCTGCAAGGCCCTCGGGGACTCCAAGAGCAAAGTTGCTATCAGAGGAGCCCCATGTCTCCCAGGGTGTCCCAGCATCCACGAGGAGGTGACATCGTAATCTGCCTGCCTTGGAAAGTGGCAAAGCCCCACCTGTGACCTCCCAGACACCAGCACCCCAGTTCAGGGAGCAGGATGGAGAAGGGTGGACAGTGGATCTGGCGAATGGGAGACACCCAGCTTATTTCCTAAATCAACTGGGTGAGGCCAGCCATGTGGAGACCTGCGAAACCTGAGACTCCCTTCCCCCCACTCGCTCTCAAGTTCACGACCTATCATGAGAGTCTGGACAATGACAACTCCAAACATGCAAAAGGAAAGGGGCCTGCAACATGCACGCCAGGCTCTGGTGAATAAGCCACACGAGTCACTGCCCTCCCGGAGCACTGGGTGGTGCAGAGGCCACGCCAAAGCCCTGGTGACATAGAGAGCCCTGGAATAGCTGTGGGGGCGCAAAGGAAGGACATTCGGGGACGCGTCCTGGAGAAGGGAAGAGAGAAGAGATCTGAAGAGCAGAGCCAAAGTCAAGGTCGGGGACACAGAGGGCATGGAAATAACTCTAAATAGCTTCTCTGGCCAGAGTGCAATATTTGAGGTGAAATTGGTGAGAGCTGGGAAAGTGGGGGGGCCGGGTCATGCAGGGCCTCACAGACCGTGGAAAGAAACTTGAGCAAGAGCCTGGTGGCAATGCCAAGCCATGGAAGACTTTTAAGCAGATGAGTGATGTTGTCCCCAGCTTTGGAGTGTTCTAAGTGCCACATGGACGCGATGCCATACCTGGGAGAGAGAGCAAAACACAGGGAGGGGGGAGAGGGCGGAGGGCGAGAAGGCGCACATGTGTGAGGAGCAAGCGAGCGCAGTGGAGCCCTGCCCGGCCAGCCGTGGGTGGGAGTGCGCCTCGGCTCTGATGGCTGCTGGCATGAGCAGCCGGCGAAGCACATGTGTGACCTGACCCGGGAGGTCAACGTGACCCACACACAGCTGAACACTCCGGACTCTCCTCTGTCCAGGCCAGGGGCTGTTTCCAGGGCTCTGCAACGTCTCCCTCTCCACGCTGTCCACCCGCAGCGTCCCGAGTGCGCCCCCTCCGTGCCTCCCCTTGCGCAATCTGCCAACATGCAACAGATGGGGATGGGGGAGGAGGTGAGAACACACTTCAGGACTCTGAAGATGACACAAGGGAGCTTACTCAGAAAACGGAAATGTGATCTGCGCTGCTGGGGCCCGGCATGGCGGGGGGAGGGGTGGGGGAGGGAACGTGAGCTGCCAGGTATAATTAGACTAAACCCCAGCGACAGGCTCCTTGCCCCATTCATGTCAGCACCCTGTCCCTGGCATCTGTTTCTGGTGCCTAAGCAGAGTGGCTTTAGCCCCAACTACTGCCCTAGAAGGGCGTCGCAGCAGAGAGGGGGTCTTTGGTGCCTCCCCTCATGACCACAGCCTATTCATTCCTCTAGGAAAATAAATAATAATAGTTCATAGTCATGATTCATGGGAACAGAAATATTAATAATAATGCACTCACAGCAGCCACCTTTTGAGGATTTGCTTTGAGGCAGGTACTTGGCGAGGTAACTTAGCCCACGTAACCTCATTTAATCTACCCAGCAGCCCTGGGGGAAGGTAATACTCTCCTGTCTTCCAGATGGTGGAGGTGAGGTTCAGAGACACTCACGTGATGAAAGCAGAAACGGAGCTGGGGGTTGCTGGCCTTGTGAGTGCAGGTTCTCAGCCGTCTGTCCCGAAGGTCTCTCGTCCCAGCTGGGTCTGCTTCGGAAATGTGCTGTCACTGTTTCAGCTTGTGTTTGAGTTCCAAACTCTACCGGCGGATTCTGCAAACTGGACTCTAACCCAGAAATAGCAGGCCTTGATCACGCAGTTTGATGCAGCCTTGAACACATGGTGGTCATAGGGGAAGAAGGGTGAGAGGAAAATTGTGTTTTTACCACCTTGGAAGGCACTAAAGGTGTTTGATGAAGACACAAACGGAACTGGCCTATATTTTAATGTGTATTTGTTTTTTCTTTTCTTTTTTTTTCAAGATAGAGTCTTGCTCTGTCACCCAGGCTAGAGTGCCGTGGCCTCAGCCTAGCTCACAGCAACCTCAAACTCCTGGGTTGAAGCGATACTCCTGCCTCAGCCTCCTGAGTGGCTGGGATTAGAGGTGCCCCCCACCAGGCCAGCTAATTTTTCCATTTTAGTAGAGAACAGAGGTGGAGAGGGTGTCTCACTTTTGCTTAGGCTGGTCTCGGACTCCTGAGTGCAAAGAATCTTCCCGCGTTGGCCTTCCAGAGTTGTAGGATTACAGACTTGAACTACCACACCCAGACTCGACGTGTATTTCTAAATGCCCTTGTCAAAGTCCAGCTTTTGTAACAACCCCCACACATATGCAATCATATCTACAAGGCGTTTATGAAGCCCCTGCTGGACACGACAGGCTTCTACATGAACTATGCAAAAACGCAGGAAGAGTCAAAGTGCCAAATCACTGAGGCAGGAAGCAGTTTCCCCATGTAATGCAAAGATGCCAGTCACTACCTGCACATCTAACGGTTGCAAAAGGCTGTTTTGAGGCTCCTAGGATGGACAGATGGGTTGGAGCGAGCAGCTATCCTCATCTGCCAGCATTCAGCATCCACGATTTTCCACATCTTCACAAAGTGAATATTCTCTGCACCTCAAGGAGAGTTGGGAACTAATTGCCTCCTTGCAACTTCAGAACAATCAGCATCATTCAGGCAGACAAGCACACAGAGGCTGACAAAGTCTTTGCTGATGGGATTCAGCCCAATCCTTCTTATATCAGAATGCCTTGTTTACTCATTAGTAGAGCTTCGGACACTAGCAGCAGACAGGCTGGCTCCAGGGCATTTAAAAGGTCAAGAATCAAGGGCCCAGGAAGGCAGATCAGCTGGGACTCTGATCAACAGAGCGTCCAGGGATGAGGGTTTTTTCCTAAATGCACCAACAATGTGCTTTGTCCTGGGAGAGAATGTGTGTGACCCAGTGGTCAGAAGCAAACCTCTCTAGGGCGTCCTTCCTCCCCAGCCCGAGATGGCCAATCACCCTTGGGTTCCTGCCCTCAATCAGAAATCTTGCCTGAATCACTTTTGCCTTGGGCAAGCTGAAACTGCTTCCAAGGAAATTTCCTTGGAAACATTGCTGCCTTGGAGAAACTGAGGCAATAAAACAAAAGAGAATTCTGCCCTAATCCTGGAACCCACATCGCCCTCAAGAGTAATCTCTTCTTCTAATCTCCTGGAACCCACAGCATCCAAGAGTAATCTCTTATTCTAATCAAGTGGGATAGTAATGAAACATAAAATTCAAAGATGTTTCAGCTCACTTCCACGCACCAGGCATTCCTGGCTGAACATTCAACATGCATAAAGGCACCTGCCTTTATCCCCATGTCACAGGTAAAGCTCAGAGAGATCAAATCACTCACCCGAAGTTATCCAGCTAGTTAGGTGATGAAGCTGGGATTCAAACCCAGATCTCTCTGAAGTCAGGTTGGCCTGATCTTCAATGGGAATTATAAAAGTGTTGGTGCAGTGAGCTTGCTGAAGCCCATAATGGAAAGAAAGGATATTTTTGTTGGTTGTTTGTTTTTCCCAGCAAGGTTCTGGAGAAAGAATGCCCTGACAGGCTGAACTGGTCAGACCAGGTGTAATATTAGTGCTGGACTCAGAAGACAAGTGGGTGACTCACTACCTGAACGTTTTATAGCTGGTAGAACACACAAAGAGAGAAACCTGTTGGGTAGTACCTTAGGAAAAGAAATTCTCCTCATTTCATATGGAAAATGAACCGCAAATGGACAGTGTCTTATCCAAATGTGGACTGGGATTATTGGTCTTCCCTGGTTTTCAGAACACTACTTTTTCAAATAATAATGATAGGAATAATAACAATAATAATAATAATAGCAGCCAACAGATTACTGAGGGCTTTTTACACTTAAGCTTTGTCTTATGTATGTTATATACATGATGCTGTTCAGTCTTCCCAGAAAGCCTCATGGGTAAGTTCAAAGACCCAAAGAAGTTGAGTCAATTGCCTAAATCACACAACTAGTAAATGGCAAAGATAAGATCTTTGATGACAGCCTGACTCCAGAATCTGAACTCCTCAGCTATGCTTCCACTTTAGTTCATCCAGAACATTAGGCACAGAGTTCTGGACACACGAGACCCTGCCTGTGATCTAAGCAGTCCATCAAAAAGCAGGTGCATACGTAGATAATGTAATACACTGTAAACATTCTTTAGCAGGGGAGAAGACAAAAGCAGCCTAAGCGAGTTAAATGAAGACTATCAAGAGATATTATATGAGCTGAGTTTTGAGGGATAAGTAGGTGGTGTTTGCCCAATGAAGCAGGGAAAAGCATTCCCATAGAGGGAACAGCAAGGCATGAAGGAAGAGCTAGGAAGCACAATGTGTCTTCAGATAAGAAATTCTAATTGGCTAGGGTGTGAAGTAGGGAATGGAAAGAGAGAGGCTGGGGGAAAATCCCCAAAGGCTATCAACAGGTAAATGGATATAAAAAAATAAAAGCCATGCTGTAAGTATCTGGAAGATTACTTCACAACAAATATGAACGACTAATCCAAGCAAACTGCAGTCCCAAACCCCTAGGCTATGGCCTGGAACCAGGCCCCGCAGCAGGAGGGGAGCAGCAGGCCAATGAGTGAAGCTTCATCTGTATTTGCGGCCATTCCCCACGGCTCACATCACTGCCTGGGCTTCACCTCTATCAGGTCAGCAGGAGCATTAGGTTCTTAGAGGAGTGTGACCCTACTGTAAACTGCACATGGGAGGGACATAGGTTGTGCGCTCCTTTTAAGAATCTAATGCCTAATGAGCTGACGTGAAGCTGAGGCAGTGATGGTGACGTTAGTGTTGGGGAGTGGCTATGAGTACAGATTATCAGTAGCAGAGAGGTTTGACTGCACAGAGACCATAATGAATCAATTGTTTGTAGATTCATATCAAAACCATCCCTTCTACCCCCTCTGTGGAAAAACTGTCTTCCGTGAAACCGATCCCTGGTGCCAAAAATGTTGGGGACCACTGTAGGCAACAATGGTGATGAATTTCATGAACGTCATGTTGAGTGAAAGAAACAAGACACCAAAGAATGTAAAATTCTAGAGTAGACAAAAAACTAAGTAACAATGATAGAGATGAAGAACAAGTCATTGCTTCTGTGTTGTTGACCAGACCGGAGATGAAGGGACCTCATGCTCCATGCTCCATGTCTTGACCGCTGTCATAGTTTCATGAGTGAGTAAACGTGTCAGAACTCATAAGGTTAAAAAAAAAAAAAAAAGAACCCACAAGGTCAAACTTGTAGGATTTCTGCATTTTAAGAGTAAATTATACTACAATTTGAAAAGAGAGAGAAGGGAGACCACAGTGAAAGAGTGTTTGGTTTGGACCGACGTCTGAAGGACTACATATGCCTTGCAAGGAAATTAAACTCTGGAGGGCAGGAGGGAAGCTGCTGAGATGTTTAAGCGGAGAGTCAATTAATGTGACACAGCATGAGTCTGAAAAAGATCATTCTGGGCTCAAAAGGAGAATAGAGAATTGGGGAAAAGCAAAGGGGACAATTAGAAGACTGATACCCGAGGCATGGCACCTGATTCAATTAGGGCAACTGTCATGGTGATATAGAGAAGCAGGGATGGGGTCATCCAAGAGGCAGAATTTTGATGTCAAATGGATGTAGGAGTTAGGGGACAGGGAAGCCTGTGGATGACTCTGAGGTTTCTGGGTGACCAGGTAAGTGTCAGAATTCTTAATAAAGATGGGACTGTTATTTTAAAGGAGGCATATTTGGGGAACACAGAGGTTGTTAAAGCAATGAGTTTAGGTTAGATTTACACATGGTGAGCCTGAAGGGCTTTGAGACATCCAGGACTGAGGGACAGTTGGATAAAGAGGACAGAAAAGAGACTGAGAACAGAGAGAAATTCAAGCAACAAGAGAGATGGCTAATCAGACAAGTTGCCTTTGAGAATGTGCTTCCCAGGGCTTCATAACTCTTAATCTTTATAACACCCCCTGAGGAAGATCTCTCTGAAGAAGAGCACATGAGTTGCTCAAAGTCACCCAAATGGTAAGGGGAAGATCCAAGATGCAAACTCAGGCTAACTGACACCAGTGCAGAGAAACAATTGTGACTATCGAGGCACAAGACTAGATGGATGAAAGCATATCATTGGCCCATAGCCCAGAGGCATCGTCTCATGCCTTCCAATGCATTTCAAATCAACAAAACCTGGCTCGGTGCCTGTGGCTCAACAGGCTAAGGCGTCAGTTACGTACACCTGAGCTGGCGGGTTCGAATCCAGCCAGGGCCTGCCAAACAACAATAACGACTGCAACCAAAAAAATGGCCAGGCGTTGTGGCGGGCACCTGTAGTCCCAGCTACTTGGGAGGAGGAGGCAGGAGAATCGCTTGAGCCCAGGAATTGGAAGTTGCTGTGAACTGTGATGTCACAGCACTCTATCCAGAGTGACAGCTTGAAGCCCTGTCTCAAAAAAAAAAAAAAAAAAAATCAACAAAACCTGATGGAGAACCAAAGGATTCAAGAAGCACCCAGATTTAAAGAACAGGGTCTCCCCCCTCTAAGGGCTTACATTCAAATTCCAGACTACCTTTGAACTCAGTTATATACTCATTTATATACCTCACCCTATATACCATGAAGGAGTTCCCCTAGGTCAAGTTCATACCTGGTCTCCAAAACAGATTCACCTTTCACTATGCACCAATTATAAGAGCGTTATATATAATACTGCCTTGCAGCAGTGGATCTAAATCTGAAGGATTACATATGCTTTGCTAAGGAAATTAGACTCTGGAGGGCAGGAAGAAAGCTGCTGAGATATTTGAACAGAGGGGTAATTAATGTGACACAACAACCTGAATTTGTCCTGAAGACATAATTCCTCTATGATTCTGTTCAGCAAGTGTATGTTAATTGTTGGCTATGTGCTAGGCATTGTAACAGATGCTGATGAATACAAATGTTAAAAAAAGATAGTGCTCAAAGTATCAGCAAAGCAAAGGCACCCTAAAACTGAAAGAAACATCTTTTTAAGAGTTTCATATTTTATATCCACTATAGTTAGTAACGATGCTCATTATAATTGAAAATTGCTAAGAGTATAAGTGTTCGCACTACAAATAAAAGTATGTGAGGTAATGCACATATTAATTAGCTTGATTTAGCCATTCTACATTGTATACATATTTCAAAGCATCATGTTGTACACCGTAACTACATATAATTTTTATTTGCCAAAAATAAATAGAATATATTTTTAAAATAAGTTGCAATAGCAAAAAAAGAGAAATCCAAAAAAATTAATACGACACACACACACAACTAATCATTATAGCAATAAGCCAAGTAATGTGGGCCTCTAACTAGTTTCCTCCAAAAAAGACATTGGTCCTCTGTCTTTCCAAAGCCATATTAAATATAATGGTAAGGAAGGTTTGAGTATAGTAGAATTTTTGAGTCAGACATGATTTGGTTCAAATCCCGGTTCTGCTACCTTCCAACTATGCGATCCTTAAATTATGAGTCTTGGTTTATTCATTTGTAAAATGTGGTTAGGAACAACTTATTTTTAGGGTTGTTATATGGATTTTATAAAGTAATGTCAGTAAAGTGTATGGTATAAGTCAATATAAATGGAATGTCTTATTATGAGATTTTTCTTCTCCTTGGCTGTACTATCTACTGCTACATAAAAAAATCACCATGAACTTATGCAATACACATTTATCATCTAATAGTTTCTGAGCATGAGAAATACAGGCATCATTTATCTGGATTCCTTCTTTTAAATCTCTTACACACCTGAAATCAAGGCATTAGTCAAATTTAGGATGTCAACTGAAGACTCAGGTGGGAAGATTTTGTTTCCAAGATGGCTTATATTGCTGTTGGCAAAATTCAGCTGTGGGCTATTGGACTGAGAGCCTCAGTTTGGGCTGTCTGACAGCCAGAAGTCACCCTCAGTTTCTTGCCACATGGGCCTCTCCAACATGGCAACTTGCTTTATTAAAGCCAGAAAGAGAGAGCGAGTCTGCTGGCCCAATAGCAGTTGCAATCTTTTACACCATAATGGTGGAAGTGAGAGTCCATCACCTTTTCCATATCCCATTGGTTAGAAGCAAGTCACAGGTCCTGCCTACCCTGTGGGCAGGAGACAAGGGAAGGGGATTACACAGAATGTGAAGACCAGCAAGTGGAGACCTTTGAGAGCCAACTCATAGACTATCTACCACACTAGCCAACATTTCTTTCTCCATCAGCAGTGACCTGTTCTATAGTCAATTAAAAAGACACAGCTGCCCTTCAGCTCAAAAAATTTCTAGCATTGGGCACTGCCTGTGGCTCAGTGTGTAGGGCACCAGTCCCATATACCAACTGTGGCAGGTTCAAATCTGGCCCTGGCCAAACTGCAACAAAAAATGGCCGGGCGTTATGGCGGACACCCATAGTCCCAGCTACTCGGGAGGCTGAGGCAAGAGAATCACCTAAGCCCAGGAGTTTAGGGTTGACGTGAGCTGTGACGCCACGGCACTCTACCTCGAGTGATAAAGTGAGACTCTGTCTCTACAAAAAAAAAAAAAAAATTCTCTAGCGTGAAGACCCCCTCCAACATGGCAGACTTGATAGGCCTCCATTTGGAAGGCACCAGCAAGCCTGGATAGAGCACATTTGAGCAACACTGACTAGAAACACATATTTGCATTCTAAGATACAAATAAATCTCATGAGCTAATGGGATATGTCATCTCCCCTAAAGGCAGATTGGACTTTGCTTAGAGATGCTTTCATAAAATAAAGATGTCCTGTGTGAGATTAAGCAAACTCACATAGAACTCAGAACACCTTTGAGCCCAAGATAACTTTTATTCATTCAGCAAATATTTAATGAACATTTATTTAGTACCAGTCTTGTTCTGGGGATTGAGCATACTGTCCTAACCTTCATCCTCGTGAAGCTCTCTTTCTACTAGAGGAGAGTTCAGGGAGAGACACAGTACAATAAATGTATAACATTTCTCATTATAAAGTTTAAGCATGAAATTTTAAAATACATAGTTTTAAAATACGAGAATTACTTGAAAACATACAAGTAATTGACATTTCCAGTTAACTATTGCTGCAACAGAAACAAAAGTTTCTCCAAATTGAAATTAATATCTTAGAAACTATGAAAATCTTAGTTGAGGAGGTGATTATGTGAGTAGAGTTATCACAACTCACTGAAACATTACATTTAGAGTGTGTGTGTTTTGTTGTATGTATAATTTATAATTTTTTTGATATATAAATTATACATCCAATAAAAAAAATGGAAGATCAAACAAAGGTTAATGTCAGGAAAACTACCAAAGAGGCACCGCGCCTGAAGATAGGTTTTCCCAACTTGGTATTAACATGCATAGATCACAAATTATCTGAAAATATTAATTAAAATCACACAATTAGTCATTGTGCTGATCTGAATCCAAGAAAATAGACTCCTATACTACGGATGTATACAAATTTTATATTTTATATTACTTTACTTTACGGCCTACACAAGCATCAACCCATTCACAGAATACCAAATCTTGCACAACAATAATTAAATCAATCATGTTTGATGTCTTACTGCATTTCAATGTTATAAAAACCATGTCATTACACACCAAAAATTGTTATTTTATTGTTATGCAATGTTTAGCTGTTATGCAATATGTGTCCTTATTGGAGCCCAGGATACATCTTATTCAACAGTTCACTAGGTTGCAGTATAACATTGAAACATTAGACATTTAGTATGTGGGGTCTCTGTGTACCCTTACCCTGGCTATCACAGATGTCGGGGAGAGGCCTGCCCCAGCAGCCCTCCTTCCACCTCAGCGGGGAACACAGAGATACGGTTGAAAGCGAAGCTGACAGTATCACTAAGTTCAGTCCAGTTCCACCCTGCATGGGTGTGTGACACATACTGCTCAGAGCATCAGTTTCCCCACGTGTAAAAGGGAACTGACTATAGAATACATTTAGGAGGCACCCAGGGCAGTTGGGAGAGCAAGGCTGAGGCTTTGGGAGCCAGAGGGATGACAGTTAGTGAGTTACTTCTACTAGCTCTGCCACTAGTCAGAGGAAGCTGACTCAATGTGTGGTTCCCACGGGGCTGAGGCCCACCTGGGGGCTTAGGACAGGTGCATCTCAGACACTGGGGGCCACTAGCACTGCTTGTCAAAACGCAGACTCCCAGGACACTCTTCCAAAAGTTCTGATTCTGTAGGTCCCAGGATGGGGCCCAAGACTCTGAATTTTTGACAAGCATCTGTTTTCAGGGCAATTTCAAGGATCCAGGCTCTTCTCATTTTCTGCCAGGGGTGGTGGCTTATGCCTGTAATCCTAGCACTCTGGGAGGCTGAGGAGGGTGGATTTCCTTAGCTCAGGAATTCCTGAGCAACAGTGAGACCCCATCAGAAAGAAAGAAAGAAAAGAAAAGAGAACCAGGCACTGTGGCGGGTGCCTGTAGTCCCAGCTCCTTGGGAGGTTGAGGCAAAAAAGATCACTTGAGCCCAATTATTTGAGGTTGCTGTGAGCAATGATGCCACAGAAGTCTACCAAATGTAACAAAATGAGACTGTCTCAATTCCCAAGCAAGGGCAGAGAGTCACAGGAGACCCCCTTTGCACCTCTGGCTAGGATGGGGCTATGCTCAATATCGGCACATGCACATTGAAACCAGCAGACTGGGAATCGGGGTGCACTGGGAGATGGAAGTAGTAGGCAGGAATTGTCAACCTTTGTCTACAGATGACCAAACAGTAAATATATTTGCCTCTTCAGACCAGCAGTCTTTGTGGAAATCATTTAACTCTGTCACGCAGCAAAAAAAAAAAAAAAAAAAAAAAGCAGTCATAGGAAGCACAACCGAGAGGATGTGGCTGTGTTCTAATAAAACTTTATTTACAAAACCCAGTAGTGGGCCAAAGGGAGTGGTAGTTAAATCTCAGCTTTGCTGTGCTGTGTTGCCTTACATTCTATTAATCAGCTAAATTCAATGAGCCTCAGTATCCTTATGTGCAAATTCATAAAAAGAATAGCACCAGCTTTATGATGTTGCTGTGAGAATTGTTAAATCGAAGAGTTTAGTATCATTCCTGAAACCCAGAAAACCATGATAAAAGCCAGCTGTTATTAATGTCTGGTCCAGACTGCTGAGGTTTCAACCACAGTCCTATGATATGAACATCTGTGTCCTCCCCCAAAATTTGTATGTTGACATACTCATCATCTTTAATCATCAGAGAAATGCAAACCAAAACTACTCTGAGATACCATCTAACTCCAGTAAGAGTAGCCCACATCACAAAATCCCAAAACTACAGATGTTGGCGTGAATGTGGAGAAAAGGGAACAATTCTGCAATGCTGGTGGGAATGCAAGCTAGTACGTTCCTTTTGGAAGGAAGTTTGGAGAACACCCAGGGATCTAAATACAGACCTACCGTTTGATCCTGCAATTCCTCTTCTAGGTGTATATCCAAAGGACCAAAAATCACTTGACAATAAGGATATTTGCACCAGATTGCTCATTGCAGCTCAATTCATAATTGCCAAGTCATGGAAGAAGCCTAAGTGCCCATCAACCCCTGAATGGATTGATAAATTGTGGTATATATATACTATGGAATACTATGCAGCATTAAAAAAAATGGAGACTTTACCTCTTTTATGTTTACATGGAAGGAGCTGGAAAATAATCTTCTTAGTAAAGTATCTCAGGAATGGAAAAAAAGTATCCAATGTACTCAGTACTACTGTGAAACCAATTTATAATCACTCACACTTTCATATGAAAAATGAAACACAACTATAGGCTAGGATGAAGAAGGGAAGGAGAGGGGGAGGGGAAGGGAGGGGAGTGGGTTGATAAGAGGGAGGGTTAGTAAGAGGACCACACCTATGGAGCATATTGCAAGTACAAGTTGGATCCATCAGGTGTAGAACACAAATGTCTTAATGCTGTAATTGGGTAAATGAGGTGAAGGCTATGTTGATTAGTAGCATGTAAGCACTCCAATTTGTACAAATAATCAACACATCAAATCCCATAATGGCAGAAATGTATGTATGA
>CAUYRH010170939.1:0-17569 GCA_963574655.1 Perodicticus potto | reverse complement strand
CCCCTGGTTTACATTGGAAAAGGTGCTTTATTTTGGGTGCTCGGCTCCAAAGGACACTCCCATCCAACCTCCAACTTAGGTGCACCAGCCCTCTCGTCACAAAACTCTCTGCTCTGCCCTCCCGCTCTCTTGCAATCCAGGAATCGGAATCAGCTGAAAGAGGAGAGCTCGGTGCACAATCTTTGCCGGTCCTGCCGCCGCTGGGGGTACGACTGGAGGGGAGGGGTTTCCCGCCGGTCTGTTGCTGCCACTCTAATCTGCGGCTTTTTCTCCCGCTGGAGTGATCAGGGACCCTCTTCGCCACCTTCCTCAGCTCAAAGTGTCTTTTCCACACCACAGGATCCCAGGCCCCCTGCACCATCAGACCTCACCAGGATTCTGCCCCTGGGGTAGCACTGACAGAACACCTATTCCCAATGATCTAGGGAAAAGACGCTCGCCATTTTGGGCGTTCCAATAAGTTTGCATCCGCCTCGCACCTGAGCTGTGTGGGTCCCTGTGGGACCTAGCAGCGCGTCTTTCTGGTCATCAAACACTGAGATCCACTTTTTGGTGGAATTTTTTTCCCAGTTAGGTTTTGTGAGTTGCGACCTGCTGTCCTCCCTGTGGGAGGGGCTGGCTGCCCGTCCGCCGTTCAGGGGGAAACAGTTTACAGCAGTTTCCGTGGTTATGAACTATATTTCAAACACAACAATCCACCAAATCGCTGTGCATCGCCAGCTGCCCATCCTTTCCGACAATTCACACGGGGCAAGGTCCAGTACTCCCTCCCTCTCACCTGCTGATCAGGGAGTGATGAACTACGGGACCATCACCACCGCCATCTTCCAACTTCCCCCCCAATGGTATTATTTTAGAAAAATCACAAATCTGAAGAAAATTTATAAAGGAAGGAGAGAGGAAAGTTACTGATAAATTAGCAAGGACACCAATCTTTTGAGTATGGACACACGGATCCTATACTTAACTACACAATTAACAGTATTTTTTATGAAAATAATGTCATCTTTTGAAATTTCAGATAACTGAGCTGATGATTTCTATGTTCCTTTATAGTTCTAAAAATTCTCTGACACAAAAATCACATTCTCTATGCATTGTGAGCTATTTTGTAATTATACTACTATCCAAATGGAGTTTGGGAGTATAATTAATTAAATTTCCTCATTTAATGATGGTCTTTCTAAAATTAGCTTCTGTTAATTTCTATTCAGGAGCCCTTTCATATCCACTCATACATCATTTCTTAAGCCTATAGAAAAAGAGGGCCCATGTAAAAATTCATCTTTTTGCTTAACAAAACATTTATGAAACGTAGCTTATGCACAAATAACATGCATAATTCTTTAGTGAGACTTCTTGGATATTTCTTTGTGAAACTGAGCCTAAAATTTATCCCTTCAATAGTTTACCCTGAGTCTAGGTCATTCCACTGCAACTCTTTCCTCTAAAGCATCAGTGCCTTTTGCTGTCTGCTCCTTGGGATTCATTTATTAAGAGGCTGAGATGTGAACATCTGTCCGTGTTTCCAACAGAACAAATCATTCCAAATAACCTTTCTAACCCAAAGTTCAATGTATGGGGCAGACCATGATTTATATGTGAGGCTTTTTGTTTTGTTTTTGCAACAAAAGCCATTCTCTTACTGTACTCTCAACAACTGCCTGTATTGCATTAATCAGACCTTAATTAACAAGGAAGAAAGGTGATAATTTACATTTATTTCAGATTGACACATTGTACTTTATTTAGCAAATGAGACCTGTCAGGAACTGCCAGTAACGCTTAGATTGAAGACATAGTGTTGAAAATATGTCTTCCACCTGCCTGTGCCTTTGTAGGAGGGAGCTTTCAGTGTGTTTACACAGGGATCATTAGACGCACCTCATGCTATGCTTCCATGAGTCTTTGAATAAGAAATGCTCAAAGGTCATCAGGTATGAAATATTTTATAATGACACACTGCCATAAGGCATGAGAAACTGTGATTTACCCTCTAAAGTAAATTCAAAGAGGATAAAGGAAAGATAACCACACAGGTCTCAAAAATCACTTCGGATCTATTTAAGACAGAAGAGAGGAAGGTTGAAGCTATGAGAATGAAGGCAGAGGAAAGTTTACCCAGTGTCACTGTGCAGTTCAAAGTAAGAGCTGGACATGTTAAGTAACTCGATGACCACTCTAACTGGTCATGACTTCGGAGAAAGAATATGGAGTGCTCATGAAATATTAGGAAGAGAAGGGAAATTAAGAATCATGAACGTCAATCTGCTAATTCTCTAAGATGAAAACTTAATTAGGGAAAATAATTGATTCATCTCATTCTTCTTTTACCAGATATACAGGTAAATTGAATTTGAAATTTAAGTTTAAGGGAGTTGAAAAAGTACGACATTCAGTTAAATTATAGGAGATTCCGTATTTTCTCTCTACTTTTTTAAGCTTATTTTCACGGTTTTTGTAATCATACATTTTGGGCCAGAGTTGAAAGCAGGGAATCCTACAAATTCCCTTCTTGTATGTTTGATGGGGCTGAGCTCTTGAGGACCCTCCGAGCATGCTGTGCATCTGCAGGTAGCCATGCTTGGGCTCCTGCGATCTCCCTCGAGAGGACCACTCCATCCTATCCATGTGGCAAGCACTAGTCAGCTTTAAATGTCTCATGTTTCATTCACCTTCTCTCTAAAACACTCTTGTCCTTCCTGGGACTCCTGTGCTCTCAGGGCACTTTAAAGTTTTGATATTGCTTCTGTACCTCTGTCCACATGCAAGCTCCTGTTCATGTTTGTTTCCCATCATTTAGTAGAATGTGTGGCACAAGGAAAAACTTTAAATAGTTAATTGTCACATTAGATTAAATTTTGAATGAAAATTCATTTTTCCAGGCCGTAAATGGTACCATTTTATGGTGAAATCTTATATATTTGCTCTTTGAACTATAGCACTTAACTAATACAGGGCGAGGTAGATCTGCTATGAAGCATACGTGGTGCCCAATATGAATGTAATTTATGTTATGTATATTTTATGTATGTACATTGAAAAAAATTAATTCACTTAAACAGTACATTCTTAGAAATTCACCCCAATCATATGGTTATTGAAAATTATAGATCTTTAATTCTCTTCCTTTTTAAAAATTCATTTACATTTTATTAACATAAATCATTAGAAGAACTTAAGCTTTATAATCATTCAGATCATCATTTTTATGCTGAATCTCTGGTATATTTTTCAATATCAAACTTAAGTGTATTACTTGATACATTTTGATATATTTTCATATCTATTTTTTAAATTTTATTTTCTTTGTCTAGAGATATAAAAGTTAATAATGCTTGTCTCATTTAATTTTTGTTTCTTTTTTTAAATTTCAGATTAATATGAGGGTATGAATGATTAGGCTACATTATTTGTGTTTCTAAGATAAATTTCAAATTGTAGATAAAATGCATAAAGCCCACACCCCAGGCAACTTTAAACATTTTGATTAATGTTTGCTACCTTTTTACTAGCCATATATTTACATTATGAAAAGTATACTAATTTATAGATTATAGAGCTGAAATTTTCATCAATTAATGATATCGAACAGGCCTCTTAATAGCTGTGAAACGCAGTGACTGAATATGAAGGACTTCCTTGAAATAGTAGCTGCCATTCTTTGAAATAAAGATAGGAGCTCGTTGGAAGAGAGGACAAATTTTTGTTTGATACATGCTATCATTAATTACAAACAAAATGTAGATGGAGAAGACATTAATAAGCATGAAAAATATCCATTACAATAAATATGCATAATTTCACAACACAGAGCTGAATTAATAATGATATGTCTTTAAGTAGAAGATGTTTCCTGTTACTTAAGATCTGTGTAATAGGAATATTGAGTTTTATTATTTCTGGTAAGCCAAAGAAAGCCTATTATTTATGGATTAGACTTGTAAATGCTGTCTTGTATGTGAGTCAATAAAAATTAAAGTAATCTGGTCCACTTTTTAAATGTATTCAGTATGAGAAGTATCTCGTTGTAAATAGTTTCTTTTATGGTTGTTCAATGGCAGTGCTGAGGTGGAAAATAGAAAGTAGGTCCTTGTCCACTTCCATGACTTCAACTCTTGCCTTTCAGATAATTTTTTCAGACCTAAGAATATAGTTTCAGATTTTCTTGCATATTTTAGATTTTCTTGATATCTCTACAGAGAGTTGTATGCTAATATTTTAAACACAAAACACGCATATACATTTACCATACTGGGACTTTGGTTTGAGACCACTGCAATAAATTGATTATTGTGATGAAGTGAGATACATCTTTTTTTTTTTGGTTTCTAAGCAGATATAAAATTTATGTGTAGACTGTACTATGGCTTATTAAGTGTGAAGTAGCATTATGTCTAAACATGCCATGTACTGACTTAATTAAAAATACTTTATTATAAAAAAGGGTATGATCATCCAAACCTTCAGCTTGATGAAAAACTTTTCATCTTGTTGGAGAAGAATCAGGCCTTGAGGTTGATGGCCACTGACTGATTAGAATAGTGATTGCTGAAGGTTGAGGTGGCTGTGGCAGTTTCCTAAAATAAGATGATAATGGAGTTTGCCTCATTCATGACTCTTCCTTTCACAGAAGATTTCTTTGTAGCATGTGGTACTGTGGACAGCATTTTACTCACAGTAGAACTTCTAAAATTGGAGTCAATCCTCTTAAACAATGATGCTGCTTTATCAATAAGTCTGTATAATATTCTAAATCTTTTGTTTTCACGTCAACACTGTTCACAGCATTTCACCAGGAATAGTTTTCATCTCAAGAAGCCACTTTCTTTGCTCGTCCGTAGGAAGTAATTCATCTATTCATTTTGTCATTAGATTAAAGCCATGAAGTCACATATCTAGGATCTACTTATACTTCTAGTTCTTTTGCTATTTCCACTCCATCTACAGTTGCTGTGGCGTCAACTTAGCTCACCATAACCTCAGACTCCTAAGATCAAGTGATTCTCCTACCTCAGCCTCCAAGTCGCTGGGACTACTGGTGCTATCACAATGCCCAGCTAATTTTTCTATTTTTAGTAAAGATGGGGTCTTGCTTTTCCCCACATTTGTCTCAAATTCCAAAGCTTAACACATCCACCTGACTCAGCCTCCCAGAGCCCTGGGATTATAGGTGTAAGTCACCATGCCTGGCCACCACTAAAGCCTTGATCCCTTCAAAGTCATCCATGATGGCTGTAATAAACTTCTTCTAAACTCCTGCAAATGTTGATATTTTGAGCTTTTCCCATACATCAGTAATGTTCTTAATGAAATTTAGGATAATAAATTCCTTTCAGAAGATTTTCAGTTTACTTTGCCCAGATATATCAGAACATCAGAGGAATCGTGAGTGGCAGCTATAGCCTTATAAATGTATTTCTTAAATAATAAGACTTGGAAGTCAAAACTACTTCTTGATCCATGGTCTACAGAATGGATTTTTTTTTTTTAACTAGGCATACAGCAACATTAATTTCCCGTACATCTTTATTAGACCTCTTGTTTAACCAGGTTCATTTTCAATGACCAGTAATATTTTGAAAATAATCCATTTTTTTTTTTTTTTGAGTATTAGATCTCAACAGTGGGCTTAAAATTGGCAGAAAATCATGCTTTAAACAGGTATGCTGTCATTCAGGCTTTATTGTTCTGTTTCTAGAGCACAGGCAGAGTAGATTTGGCATAATTCTTAAGAGCCCTAGGATTTTTGGAATGAAGAATGAGCATTGGATTTAACTTAAAGTCACCAGCTGCATTAGCCCCTTACAAGAAAGTGAACCTGTTCTTTGAAGCCAAGTATTGACTTCTCTCTAGTTACGGGAGGCCTAGAAAGCATCTTCTTCCCATAGGTTATCTCTCTACATTGAAGAATCTGCTGTTTAGTCTACCACCTCTATTAGTGATCTTAGCTAGATCTTCTGGCTCACTTGCTGCAGCTCCTACATCAGCACTTGCTGCTTCATTTTGTACTTTTATGCTGGGAAATTTTTTTTTCCTTAAACCTCATGAATCAAACTCTGCTAACTTCAAACGTTTGTTTTGCAGCTTTCCTAGCTCCCTTAACCTTCACAGAATTGAACAGAGTTAGAACCTTGCACTAGATTAGGTTTTGGCTTAATGGAATACTGTGAGTGGGTTGATCTATCCAGACCATTTCCCATAATTTTAGTGGTCTGGATAGATCAAACTGTACAGTATTTTGCAGTATCATCAAAAACATTTTTTCTTTTGTGTGTTCACTGGAGTAGCACTTTTGATTTCCTTCAAGAATTTTTCATTTATTTTCACAATGTGGCTAACTGATGCTGAAGATCTAGTTTTCAGTGTATCTCAGAAAAAATAGGGATAAAGGAAAGTTTTATATGATAACATAATAATGGGGAAATACTAGACTTTTCTTTTAGATATGACCAAATGTCCACTGTCTCTGCTCCTAATCAACTTTGTTCTGAAAGTTTAGAAAATGTATTAAGATGAGAAAAAGAAACAAAATATAGGGATTGAACTATGAAATTGTGAATATTTATATACACTGTTTACATAAATAGAAAACTCTAAAGCAGCAGTTCTCAACCTGTGGGTCATGACCTACAGGAACTGTATTAAAGGGCTGCAGCATTAGGAAGGTTGAGAAGCACTCCAAGAATCAAAATATACATAATTAAAATTGACAAGTGAGGTTACAATTATATTTTCACATAGCAACAATACAAAATTGGAAAATGAAATAAAGGAATATATGATAATGGTATAATTATATGGAATATATTGGTATAGCTTTAATGAAATATGTGGAAGATCTGTGCATAGAAAACTATGAAATCTATATTAAGAGAAAGTAAAAAAAAAAACTAAATAAATGGAGTAAAATTCATATGTGTGAAAGACAATATTGAAAAGGTCTAAATCATCCCAATTCAGATTCTAACAGTTCTTTTTTTTTCTTTGTAGAATTGATTATAAAATTTATGTAGAAATAATAGTTTGAAATATAGTAAAGTTTCTAGAGAAATGATAGGGAGGGGTAAATTTACCAGTACCGATTCCAGTATTATACCAGTAGTATAATACTACTATAAATTAGGACACTGAAATTTTCATAAATATGCATTAGGAAAGAGATCAGAATAAATAAATAAATAATCTAGAAAACAACCATGTTTTGTGCACACAACTTATTACATAGTTGGCATTCCAAAACAAAGGAAAAGATGGATCATTTTAAATAAATTGTACTAGAACAATGGTGCTTTTATATATAAACAATGAAATCTGACACCCTGTAGAAAAATCCAGTTAGATTTGAGAGCTACTTCTTTTAGAATGTAATATAGGATATTATGTTCATAGCCTTGAATTAGAGAAAGCCAGCATTCTGCACGTTTAGCTCATTTCCCTGCTATACTTAATTTCTCACTTCCTTAACCTGTCTTAATCTGTCTGGCCATTGTGAAAAGGCAAGTTTATGCAAACAACTGCTACCCTGTAATCTGCAGGTTAACCGTAGGCATTTATGGTCTACTCTTTAATAGATTACAATGTTGATTATTTTTTCTCTTGCTACTTTTTGAATTGAGACTGTAAGAATACATGTTAGCAAGAGGATTGCTTCTAATTATAGTCTATTAATTAACTTCTAGAAATAAAATTTAATCAGGTTCCATTTAAAAGTTTTATTCCTAATCATGTTCCAGATGTAGATGTCTCAAAATTTCTACAGGATAAATTAACATAATGTTGTGATTCCTTTGGTAAATTTATACCAACAACCTTTAGCATCAATTTTAATTATATATGAATACCACATCTATATTTTGCCTCTAGTTGTAGTAGGTTTAGTAATTTAAAAATATGTATGGAATTCAAATAGAAATTTTAATTACTCTCTTTTTTTTTATAAAATATAAATATCATGAGTCCAGATATCTAAAAATAGTTAAACCAGAAAGTCAACACAAAGAAATAAAACATTAAAAAAATAAGTAAATAATTTACCTCACAATAAAGTTGGGGCATTTAATATAAAAGTCTGAGGTAATAGAAAATTTGAAAAATGGAAACTAGCAACATAGTCCAAGGTTTCAGATTACAAAAGCATTATAAAATGAAGCCATTTATCACTTAGAATTGACTCATATTCCCATTTTGTCTTCTTATTGAAATATTTAATAAATTATAGTAATTCCATATTTATCTTATATTTAATAATCTTCTTTAGGAAATTAGCAACATGATTTTTACAATGTACCAGTTTCTCTCTTATCTCTTTCATTCAGTTCTTAAATTCCAGAAATTAAGTCAGCAAGTTATTATTCTTTTGTAAATGCATTCATTATTATTAAAATAAATCTTTATTATTCTAAAATATTAACACTTCAGTAAAATTTAAATATTCAATCTTAATTGATGCAAAAGTTCTTCTAGCCATCCCACACCCAGTTTTAAGGGACCGTTATGGCAACTTACGGGTAGATTGTTTCATATTTTAATTCCTGACCTTAAAGTTTCTAATTAGTAAATCATTGCATGGTATTTGAATGCCGCTGATTAGCATGTAAGAGAATTTCTCCAATAACATTACCACTGTGTATTAAATCAATTCAATTTTGATAGATTATTTTTTCCTTCTTTTACTGAAACCAGCCATTTTTCCATACCAATTTAGTCTCACAAAGAACAACATGTTATTCACCTCCCTGTGGAAACTACCCATTCCTAAAATAGTTCAAATCTGCTGAAAGCCAAGTCACTACTAGAAATTAAATTAAAATTGACCCGGAGACACACAACATTAAGGTTTTTGGGAAGATTTAGATCACCAGGCTATAAAATTAAATGTGCGTGTTCCCCAACCAAAGCCTCTCTTTCAAAATATATTGTTTTTCCTTCCCATTCTGCCATAGTTTTTAAACTGTAGTAAAGCAAATTGATAGGAGTCACTTTCTCTTGCACTTTTATTCCCATACCACAGAGCTTCTGTTCCATCTTTGTCAAAAGTCATTAGTTTGCTAACATTTTCACCTTTCTCTGCCCTATGATCATAGAGTCAATGGGATTACCAAGGTGGAAATCACTTTAGCAATCACCTGAGCCCCTTTTTCTACATGAAGGCACTAAGCTTTATATAGGCATTGCTTTGAGGTCTCCTGTCTAGTTACTTTAAAAGCAAGAATGGTGTAAAGGTTTATTCTGCTAGTCAATTTGTGCAAATTCCAGTCAGCCTTGTATCTCTCTTCTTGTTTTCTCTCATATGTTTGCTCTTCTCACACATTGGTAAAATAACTGCTTCTTAGATAATGTAGCAAAGTTTGCCTCATCCTCATCCGTACCTTTTCTCTACAACACATGCTAACACACTGGGTGGACAGTTGAAAGCTTGAGGCTGTCCTAAGCTCCAGTGTATTGGACTTGAGGGAAGCAGTTGACTCTCAATGAATCAGTCATAACCTATCCTGTTAATTTGATCTAATTAATCTAAAATGCTAACCCCCCACGCCCTCCTGTACATGAATTAAAGCACAAATCTTGGTGAAGCCCACACTGTTTAAACACCCCTATTATTTCTAATGGTCAGGATTGGCAGCCATTGGTCGGGATTGTAGTTGTTTTATTCCTATTTTAATACACTGAGTGAGTATTTTAATTTCTGAGTGTGTATATGTGAATTTGGATGTATATTCAAGTGTATCTATGATTATGGCTACATTTATATACTTTATTCTGAAAACATACTCTTTGGCCCTTACCCTGATTTCGATAGTTTTTTTTTCTTTTTCACTAAATCACAGCAGTGTACATTAGTGCAATCATGGGATACAATGTGCTGGTTTCATATATGATCTGAAATATTTTCATCAAACTGGTTAACATAGCCTCATGGCCTCTTCTTAGTTATTGTGTTAAGACATTTATATTCTGCATTCAGTAAGTTTCACCTGTACTCTTCTAAGATGCACCATAGGTGTGGTCCCACCAATAACCCTCCCTCCACCCATTTTCCCCACTCCCCTCCCCTCCCTTGTCCCCCTCCCCATTTCTTGACGTGCACAGCCTACAAGTAAATGTATTTACATCATACTTTGGAGCTGCTAATTAGCTCATTCACATTATAGATAGCATCTATCACCTAACTTAATTGAAAAAGGAAGTCCTCATTATTAATAAAATCGGACTGGTTTTCTATCAGGAACAGCTTTTTCAATTTAAGTAGCTGTGTTGAAATGCATTCCCATGACAACCATCTCACTCCTTAATGTTAATCTTAACCCTAATGGAAAAAGGGTTATCCAGTCATGGTGAAGTAAGGTACAGCGGCCTTCACTACTTTTCCCAATGACCTCATTTTGGCTGCGCTCTCGAGGGAGCCTTTTTCTAAAGGGACACATTTTGTAGTAATAGCCAGAGATGAAAGAGAAGAGGTTATTAAAAGAAAGTTGTCAGCACTTCTGCATTTTCCTTCAGGGAACCCGAACGCTGGACACCTCAGCTTGAGTCAAGATACCCCATGTCTAACTCCATGCTTTGCTGCTACAAAAATCATGCATGAGATGAGGAAAAATACAAAGCCGGATACCAGGATTTTGAATTGGCTGTTTGTGTTGGCTCTAGAAATTTTCACACCCCAAATGAGGATGCATCATAAAAATAATCATTAAAAAAATGCTGCATGAGTGAGAGATCCAACTTTCTCTTGTGAAGTGGCAAGAGGGAGACTGAGACAGGGAAGGATGAAAGAGGACAGGACACCACTTGTCATCACCACTGCAGTTTTTTTGCAGGCACATCTATTGCAGGATGTAAGTTAAAGTTCTCAAAATCAATTTCTTTAAAATTTTTCATGCTCAGATAGCCTTTGAGGATAGTTTTTGTGTACCTCTAGGAGTACACAGGCCCCAGTCTGAAGCCTAATAGATAGTGTTTAAGACTTTCTGTCTTTGGGGTCCTTTTCCAAATTAAATGTTGGTCATTTCAAGTGATGTAATCATAACTTAAAAACTGCAGCAAAATACTCC
The DNA here is from genome assembly GCA_963574655.1 of Perodicticus potto. Lineage (NCBI taxonomy): Eukaryota > Metazoa > Chordata > Mammalia > Primates > Lorisidae > Perodicticus > Perodicticus potto. Next base: position 6,515 of record CAUYRH010170939.1, on the reverse strand, counting down.
ATCAAGTGCTATGTTGACTAAAATGGGCCTTTCTGCATATATTAATCCATAGCTACTCAAGTCGGTGGTTTTCAGTGGTGGGGACATTGATCATTTTCCAGGCACTGATGTCTCAGGAGTTGATAAAAGGAAGAGTAACTTAGGGAGAGGAACAGAACAAAGCTGTGTGGAATTGTAGGAAATATCAGGAACCTCCTGATATTTCAGATCAGATGCAGATACATGTAGGCTGCTTTGGGGTCTACAGGCTGTGCATTTAGCCCAGGTAGGCAATGGCAGGGAGGAAGAACACTAATGAGTCTTGAAGAATGAGTAGAGGAGCTGATCAGATGAGCAGGAGGTCAGGAAAGAGTGGAGTGAGCCTGTGTGCATGTGTGGACGATTGTGTGCATATGTATGTGATGTGGGAGGGCAGGGGGTGCGGAGGAGATAACAAGTCTTTGCAAACAATCCTTGCAATATTCTAGAAAAGGACAAGATAGAGATTTTCTATTCTTGGCCTGACAAATGTTTTAAACCTTGATGGGCTCCCTAAGGCCCTAGATCAATGATTTCAACTTTGCTTTCTCAAATCACTTTACTTCATGGGATCTAAGAAGCTATTGATTTCAGAAATGTGAAAGTACAGGAAAGAAAGCAAATAGGTAGGATTTGGAAGTTCATTTAGGGGTGGTTGTCCAAACTCTGAGTGCCTGATTTATAATAATCCATCTCATGAGAGTCAGAGGCATAAATCAGATGGGGAACATGGATACTTTCCGAGGAATGGCATGTTTGTGTTCCTATATTAGGAGCACCCCATTTCATAAATTTCTGATAACGGGGTGCATGGGAGAGTCTATCAGGCATCAGAAGATTGCCAAATGATTAAGAATCAAAGCAAAGACATTTGGCTTTTCTTGAAGGATCTTCAACCTTGAATAGAAACATGTCTGATGCATTAGTTTTGCTTTAGTACTGGGGGCCTCATTCAAATGACTAGCATGTCTGCATCTGAAACATTCATGGTTTTAAACATGAATATGCTCTTGAAAATATATATATACACATTTTTGGATAGGTGTATCCTTAATTTTCATAAATTATTCTATTAATAAAAAAACATTAAATGGAAATATGTAATGGTACAGCCACATGGATGATAATTCAGTGGTTCCTCATTAACTCAATGTTAAAATTAACATATTACCAACAATTCCACCCTTGGATATATACCCAAAAGAACTGAGAAGAGGTGTTCAAACAAAAACTTGTACAAGAATGTCCACAGCTGCACAATTAGCAATGGCCAAAAGGTAGAAACAATTCAAGTGTCCATCCCCTGGTAAGTGGTTAAACAAAGTACGGTGTAGACGTACAATGGAATATCATTTCTTTATAGAAAGAAAGAACTGATACTCGTTAAAACATGTATAGAAAATATTGAAAATATTATGCTAAGTGAAAAAAGCCCGAGATATTATGTTAAATTGAAAATATTACGCTACGTGAAAAAAGCCAGGGACACAAAGACCACATCCTATGTGGATCTATTTCTATAAAATATCCAGAATAGGAAAATGAATGGAGAAAACAGATTTGTGTTTTTTCCAGGAACTGTGGGGAAGGGAGAGTGAGGATGGTCTGCTTAGCGGGGATGGGGTTTCCTGTAGGAGTGATGAAATGTTCTGGAACTAGACAATGGCGAAGGTTCCTCAACATCATGAAATATGAAATGTCACTAAATTGTACACTTTTAAAACAATTAAAATGGAAACTTTTATGGTATGTGTATGTTACCAAAATGTAGAAAAATTACACACACACACCCCACATGCACAAACTTGCTGGACACCTCACCCATTCCTCCTCTCACTCGGCAACAAATTGTCAAACCCCTCACTCTGTCGTACTTTTAAAGTAGGATCTGTGTTTAGAAGCAACATTACTTCTTCTTTAACAAGGGGAAATCAGATCTGAATTGCCAAATTTAAACCCTACACCGAATAGCCGAAGATCCCAAGAAGATCAATGGATATATAACACCTATTCCCAGGGGGCATTTAGAATCACTCTCCGTTCCATTCGAGTGGAAGGTGGTTTATATGGAAAGTGTCCTGTTAAGAGCAGGATCTGTCTGTCCTTTCTGTATGTTCTCTCTCCTCCCTTTACTTCCTAGTCCAGAGGTTCCTGACGGGATTCTTGTTTGGGTTTCATTTGTGTCATTAATTATATTTATTTATTTAGTTAGTTAGAGACAGAATCTCACTTTGTTGCCCTTGGTAGAGTGCCGTGGTGTCATGGCTCACAGCTACCTCAAACTCTTGGGTTCAAGGAACTTTCTTGCCTCAGCCTCCCAAGTAGCTGGGACTACCAGCACCCACCACAATGCCCAGCTATTTTTAAAGACCAGCCTCGCTCTGTCTCAGGCTGGTGTCTAACCTGTGAACTCAGGCAATCCACCCACCTCAGCCTCCCAGAGTGCTAGGAGTATGGACATGAGCCACCATGCCGGGCCCGGAATTAATTATTTTTATATATGTAATTCTCCGTTAGTTCTTTAATGTATATTCTTAATATGCTTGAGTTTTAGGCAGAGCAGAATGTGTCAAGAGAAATGGAAAATAGGACAGATAATTCTCTGCTGTCATGGAGAGCTTCTTAACTGTGCCCTGTGATCTCAATAGTACTTGGGACCATTTATGTAACAGGTGTTAGGAATGTGTTAACATTATGCCAATATCATTCCAGAGTCCCAATGAAAGGCAGTGAGAGAAGGTGCATCTTTGTGCTCTAGAAATGTCAAAACCACAGAAGTCTGTACTAGACTAAAGACAATACTTTTCAACAGGCAGGTTATGAACCGAAGCTATTTAGATTGTTAAAGGTAAAGTAATCTTATTCTAAATTAAGGATTATTTTTAAAACTTCATGAAACAAAAAATAAGCCTAAAAAGTCTTTAAACAAAAATAAAACAAAATCAAAACTTCTCAGCCTTATTACAAATTTGTGTTTCTTACTTACTTTATGGAAAACTGAAACTATTCTGAGCAAAAAGCACATTACTCTTCTCTTAAAAAAATCAATTGTTTTCAGGGTTTTTATGAAAATGATAGTTCAAATGTTGCCCCTTTTCATTTTAGCTAAATTCCTTTTAATTAGTTACCTAAATTTATTAGTTGTGTTTCCTGATTTGTGAAATAAAAATATGAATAGCACACCAACTTATTGAAAGTATAAAATTAAATAATACTAAGTGTTGACAATTATTCAGCACTTGTATGCCAGGTACAGTCTAAGCTGGTGATTTTCAACTGGAGTGCTGTGAAAATTTTTAAAGATCATTAATTAAATTATTTTTGGAAGAAGGTGAAAGCACAGCAAGCATATTCTTTTTCTTACTTTTTTTCTGATCAACATAATTTAACTATAGTTTCAAGTGTATCATGAGATTAAAAAGGTTTAAAAACACTGGTCTAAGCACTTCATAAGCGTTAATCTTCACATTAGCCGTACAGAGTAGGCATTGTCCTATCTTTGTTTTGATAGATGAGGAAATAGAAACACCAACAAGTAAATAATTTGCCCAAGGCCACACGGCTTGCAACTGGTTGGACCAGAAGCTGGACTACACTGTGTGGCTTCAGAATTGGAATCCTTGACCGTGAATTTGTAAAGCCTAGTCCCTTGAAGACTGAGGAACTCGGAGTCAGAAATTTCCTTCCTTCCCAGTTATAGAACTGTGGCAACCGCTTTGCAGGTGCAGATCCTCAAAGCAGTGAAGATACCAATTTAAAGCAGACAAGATACCACTTCCCCACGACTGTCCCAAGTAGAGCCAGGAATGGCATTTGTCCCTAACTCTGTTCTGAAGGAAGAAGATTATTCCCCCATTCTTCTGCAACTGGAAGAGCTCTGCTGAGCCACTGCAGGAGGGGGCTGCTGTTATATTTCCTGAGGCTTCCTGTGCCCCACCTGAGCTGCAAGACAGAGCAGGGCCCAGTCCACCTGCAGGAGAGAAGCAGCAGGAGGAGGGGAAAGGTCATGCTCTGCCCAGTGCCAGTGGAGCCTGAGGTGCAAGGAAAAATCACTACTACCAAATCTCTCTTCACTTACGATTCTGGTATTTTTGAGTTGTAGAACTATTATATTAATATTACTTATGTCTATCACTAAGTTTTTTGGAACACCTTTCAATTTTGTGCCCAAGGTGAGTGCCTCACTTGCCCTGCCCTTCTCATCAGGCTCCTAGGTTTAGTACCAAATTCTTAAGGGAGCTGTGTACCAGGCAAACTGCTCGACTTGTTCTCATCTATGAAATGGGCATAAACATCTCCCTCGACCACAGAGGGCTTTGTGACAACCAAAGGAGCCCACTGTGGCAGGAGTGCTCTGAGTCACATAAATGCAAGTGAGTGAGAGGTGATGCCCAAATAGTGCCCAGCTAATCAGCCTTGGCCTAAGTTGCCTTTGTACCTTCCATAGATTCTTGGTTCATGTATAGTAAAAATTAGTGGTGCCCCAGTAGGACCAGATGCAGCAGATAGGAAAAGACAATACTGTGATGACAAGGGCCATGCCCTCAGGTCAAAAGGGTCTGGAAGAAGAACCTGCTGCTCCTCCCCACATCCTGGTAAAAATGGGCATGTTGGGCAAGGGTCCCTGCTCTAGAAGATGCACATTTCTTCCCTCCCTTACAGTTCCAGCATGTTCTCCAGACATGTGACTGTGGTCCCTCATCCCTAGTCAACAAAGGAGGAAGACAGTACCAAGTGAAAATGCTAACAAAGACCCAAGTCATGACCCACCACTCTTGTATTGTTGGGCTTGTCATGGAAGCCCAACACCTGATGTGGCTGTTTCAAACCAGTATCTTAAGAACTTAGGGACACAATCCTGTACCTCTTTTTACCACAGGGACTTAATTCATTTTCATATATCTGCTTTCCCAGGTAAAAAGGTGGTTAGTAAAGAAGGCAGAAATAATTAAACAACAATAAAAATTTTCTTTCTTTTTTTTTTGAGACAGAGCCTCAAGCTGTCCCCCTGGGTAGAGTGCCGTGGCATCACAGCTCACAGCAACCTCCAACTCCTGGGCTCAAGTGAGTCTCTTGCCTCTGCCTCCCAAGTAGCTGGGACTACAGGTGCCCGCCACAATGCCTGGCCATTTTTTGGTTGCAGCTGTCATTGTTGTTTAGCGGGCCCGGGCTGGATTCGAACCCACCAGCTCAGGTGTACATGGCTGGCACCTTAGCCTGTTTAGCCACAGGCGCCGAGCCAGTAAAAATTTTCTTAAGGGAAAATACAGTGTCTACCATCAGCACACTGTCTCTTGGCTACTCTGAGATGACTCATGGAAACAGTACAGTTAAAAATATCAGGTAAATGGCTGGAACAGCCCTAGAGGAGCTACACTAGGTCACTGCCTACAATTATCTTCCAACAATAGAGTGATCCCACCAGGGTCAAATTTTGGAGAGATGCCTCCCCAACTCTGAGGACGGCCAGAGGAAATGGCGAAAAATAATCATGGGGTGTAATCAATGGAAAACCTCTGGCAATATGAATAATCAGAGTAGATCAAATCCCCCAAGGAATGACAAAGTAGATACAGCACAAGATCCCTTGCATAAGCAAATGGCTGAGATGTCAGAAATTGAATTACAAATCTGGATAGCAAATAAGATCAGCGAAGTGGAGGAAAAGATGGAATTAGAATTTCAAGCAGTAATCCAAAAGATGACCCAAAAGATGTCTCAAAAATTGAACGAATTCAAAAACAAAATGACCAAAGATTTTGACACATTAAGACAAGAAGTTTCAGCCCTCAAAGATCTGAGAAACATAGTAGAATCCCTCAGCAACAGAAGAGAGCAAGCAGAAGAAAGGATTTCTGACATTGAAGACAAAGCTTTCAAACACTACCAAACCTACAAAGAGGAAGAGAAATGGAAGGCAAAAATGGATCATTCTCTCAGACAGCTCTGGGATAACTCAAAGAAAACGAATATTTGCCTTATAGGAATACCTGAAAATGACAAAGTGGCATCACAACGCACAGAGTCTCTTCTTTATGAGATTATGAAAGAGAACTTTCCAGACATGCCAAGAGATTCTGAAACTCAGATAGCAGACAGTTTCAGACCCCCAGCACGACTCAACCCAAATAAGGCATCCCCCAGGCACTTCATAATTAATTTCACTAAAGTTAATATGAAGGAGAAAATTCTGAAAGCAGCCAGACGTAAGAAATCCATCACCTACAAGGGGAAGAATATTAGAATAACTGCAGATCTCTCTGATCAAAACTTTCAAGCTAGAAGAGGGTGGTCATCAACTTTCAATCTCCTGAAACAAAATAACTTTCAACCTAGGATCCTATACCCAGCTAAACTGAGTTTCATTTATGATGGAAAAATTAAATACTTTAATGACATCCACATGTTGAAGAAATTTGCTGTGCACTTCTGCTGCTACATATGCAGCCAGTGGGCTCCCTGGTTGGGTTTTATAAATTATTGAGCACATATTCTCA
>CAUYRH010170936.1:0-52998 GCA_963574655.1 Perodicticus potto | reverse complement strand
CTGTAACTGATATGAAAAATATGACAAATATTATAGCTTCTACTCTACAATTACTAATTGTGCTCTTTAAGGTTGCTATGGAAAGGATTTAAAACCGGGACTCTTGAGGAAAGACTGATGAAGTTGAAATTATTTCGCCTCATAAAAAGGGGAAGTAGAAAATCCCTTGGGTCAGGGGTCCAACTCTTGGCTCTGAAATTTATCAAATGCAGCACTGACAAATCCCTCAAGTGGTCTAGTTTCAGCCGCCTCACCTCTTCATGCCTTTCAGTGCTATTATGGGGGTGAGTAGGAGGTGTGTACAAAAGGGCATGGATTACTCTAAAATTAGTCCACAGAAATACCAAGTGTTAACTTTATTACTAGAAGAAGAGTTGCATAAACAAATACCATCATGGCGTGCTTTGCATAGAGGGACTTGAAAGTTCATCAGTCCACTCATCTTTCCAAACTTGAATTTCCTTTGCAATTTTGCTCTCCTTCCCCAAGTGGTCCATTGTCTATTAATTAAATTGGTTCAGTAAACATGATCTTGGCACCTTGCATGTTCCAGGCAATGTACTAGTCCTTAGGGACACAAAGACAAAATTACGTTTATTCATCAGGGCTTTGCCTTCCTTTTTCAGAAAGGATTTAAAGTGACTACAAAACAAACAGGGTAATTGCTGGTTTGACTTTAATCCTTTTTATGGTAAGGCATTTGCTAAATCCAGAAATAAACTATTCCATCTTTGAACTTTTCTGATTTTTAGTATGTTTTTCTTACCACTTCCTATAACTCCAGTGACTTCTGATTACTGGTACTATGACTGTCACTTAGGAGTAAATGTGTTGAAGCTCAACTTTCAGTCCAGAACAATATTCCTATTTCCCATGTTTCTTTTCTCTAGGCTAAACAATCTTTTTTTCTTCCATGTTTTTCCTAAAACGTGAAGTTAGGCCCTTTCACAATACTAATAACTAATTGGCCACTTGCCTTTGTAGAGTGTGTCAATTCTGTTAAGCCATCAACCTTTTTTAAATATTACACCACGTAATCTATAACCTAGTCCACTTCCTTTTAAGTATTTACAATTTTCTGTTTCTCCAGTCCTATGTAAACATGTATTTCTGCAGAGCTATCCTCATCCTGACTTTAAAATATGTTCAGAGGATGAATTTCCTATAGAATTCCTATAATCTCAACTTCCCAAATAAATGTTCCTTGTTGGTCAGAATTTAGTTCAGACTAGAGTTTCCCTATCTTGAACAGAAATGTTCTGCAAGGAAAATTAGGAAATTTACAGGTATCTCCATTTTATGATCATAACCAGCTGTTTCATTTACAATTACAAGAAAATAATAAATGTGCCTAAAGTGAATTGTTGATGAAGAGAAGTAGCTTGAACATACCACTCTGAGGATGGCCTATCAGAAGGTAGTTCTATGGTATTCAATAAAATATATCTAAATGCCTCTATTAGCAAAAGAACCTCAAGCCCTGAGAAGATTAGATATTTAATGCAGTCAGTGGTTTAAATGTGTCTTCTTTAGAGAAAGTATAAAGATTCCATAGCTGATGGCTGTGTGGATTCTCCGTAGTTTAGCTGCTACCTTCCCTGGAGGCTTAATTTATTTGTGATAGATTTCTGAGGGTTGTCAACACTGCCGATGATACGTGGAGAAAAAATGGAAAATAAATTTTTTCTTCTATTAATCCCTATTTCAATTGCAAAAAATTAAACACATTTTTTTAAACAACTATTTTTAAAAATTAAGGTGAGAGACTTCTGATCTTAGTTCCAATATTTAAGGAGCTTGGGAATCATTGCTTTATTCCTGTAAGGAAAAGCTGGGCAAGTTTAAAATCAGGAACTTCTCTAACCCGTTAGAGAACTGAGGTTGCAAGTCCGATTATCTCCTGAAAATCCCAAGAAACACTCAAATGATAATTTTGATTAATTGTTGGAGGCTGACTGTGAACTAGCAGAGAGCCACGGTATTGGTAGGAAGCATAGTTTCATAGACCTTACTCCAGCAGGATCTCGTGGCGAAGATCTGAGACCGACTCCTTCATAGCTCTGGCAGGAGAGAAGGAAGAGTATTATTATGAAAATATCCAGGAGTGTTCCCACAACAAAGACCTATGCTCTGTGGGCAAAATTAGCCAGGCATTTTCTCCCTTCTCAACTCCTCTAGCCTCCTTTACCCCTAATAGTAGTAGGGGAAGTTATGCCACTAGAGGAAGAATTGTGAAAGACACATGCTAAACGTATAGACCAACTAAAAGACTGACCCATAGTGCGTGGGTCATTATGAAAGTGTTGGGATACACAGATACCAAAAATCTTAGAATCCACATGGACAGAAACAAATGAAGCCCTCCCAGCCACCATGGTAAGCTAAGCAAGTTGAAACTCACACGCATGGATCAGAAAGGCCTCTGCCGACCGTGTTCTTGGAAGTGAAATAATGGACCATAAGACGATCTGTCCCCAAACTTTTATAGTGACCCACATAAAACACTTCTTTTCCCTTCACACTTTGCCAGCGTGACAGGGTTGCAGTGGACGGAAACCTGCAACATGCCGATTTGTAGAGGAAGATTGCTTAAAGTCAAAAAATAAACCCACCAACCTCAAATTCTCTATCTAGTGAACTTATCCTTCAAACTAAGGAACCATTTCTCGGACATGCTAAAGCTGAGGGAATTCCCTGCCCACAGACCTGCCCTGGAGGAAATGTTGAAAGAGGTTCTCAGGCAGAAGAAAATGACACAGGTCAGAAATTTGGATCTGTGTAAAGCAAGGAGAGGCATTACATAAAGAATACGGGAAGGTGGCTCAGTGCCTGTAGCTCAACGAGCTAAGGCGCCAGCCACATACACCTGAGCTGGCAGGTTCGAATCCAGCCTGGGCCCGCCAAACAACAATGATGGCTGCAACCAAAAATGGCCGGGCATTGTGGCGGGCGCCTGTAGTCCCAGATACTTGGGAGGCAGAGGCAGGAGACTCGCTTGAGCCCAGGAGTTGGAGGTTGCTGTGAGCTGTGATGCCACAGCACTCTATCCAGGGTGATGGCTTGAGGCTCTGTCTCAAAAAAAAAAGAATACGGGAAGGCAAAACAAAATCTTTTACTTTTTTATTCCTATGTGATCTAAAAAATAACTGTGCATGTAAAGCAATGATCATGCAATGTATGGCATACGGGTAAGTGACATCATAGCAGTTCACAAGGACAAGAGGGACAGATTGAGGATATTATTTTACAACGTACCTGCACCACATATGAAGCAGTGTATTGTTATTTGATTAGATTTAGATGAGATTTATTAAAAGAATATTGTTAATTTTAGGTCACTAGTAACAATTTTGTTGTTGTTGTTGAGACAGAGTCTCACTTTGTCGTCCTTGGTAGAGTGCTGTGGCATCATGGTTTACAACAATCTCGAACTCTTGGACACAAGTGATTCTCTTGTCTCGGCCTCCTGAGTAGCTGGGATCACAGGCATCCACCATAAAACGTGGCTGTTGGTTAGAGACAGGGTCTCACTTTTGCTCAGGCTGGTCTTGAACTTCTGAAGTCAGGCAATCCACACGCCTCGGCCTCCCAGACTGCTAGGATTATGGCTGTGAGCCACCGTGCCCGGCCAACAATATTTTTAAAAGAAATGTGATTGTCACTGTATGAGAAATATAATAATATAAAATGGTCAGTAATCCACCTATATCAGTAATCTTTTCAAATTCGTTAATCAAAAGACAGATTTTCAGAGTGGATAATCTAAGGGGAGAAATTAAACTAAATATGCAGTCGAATAAATAAAAACAATTGGTTTCAAGTTTTGGTTTTTTATTTTTTTGGTTGGTTTGAAGTTTTAACAATATTTTAAACCATTTCAATCATATGTTTAAACTTAAGAGAGAAAATATAAAAAATATTATAAATAAAAATTATAATTAAGATATTTTGGCTTTAGATTATGGTCATTTTAAGGAAGAAAAAGAGAGATGAAAGGGAAAAATCATTAAGATATGTTACGAGAAGATATATATTCAAAAACCAGCACAAAAGGAACAAAGAGTTAGAAGGACGCAGAGACAGACACGGGGGAGGGGATGTGACTAGTGACAGGACTCCAAGTTTGAATGATAATCAATGTGAGGTTTTTGTAGGTTATATTCGTTGTCGTAATTCTTTGACCTGTAGGATGTGTAAAATGATACCTACCTCAGAGGATTATTAGGGAAATTAAATAACTAATGCAATTGAGATGCTTATCATGGTAGTAGGCACAAAGAAAGTTTTAAATAAGTGATAGCTATTGTTATAATACATGAATAGGAAAATAAAAATAAATCACTTGAAAGCAGAACAAAACATTCACGGCCTAACACCTTTAGTTTTGTAGATGTTTTGGATAGTGTATCCAAAGTCTTAAAACATGGTTACCTTTCTTGCAACTCTCTATATTAAATATACTTTAGGAGGATATAGTTCATGGTTTGTTGCAGTTTGGCCGGGGCTGGGTTCAAACCTGCCATCCTTGGTATATGGGGTCGCTGCCCTACTCACTGAGCCACAGGCACCGCCCTATATCATGGTTTGAAGTTTGCCAATTTCTATTGAATAAGTTGAGTGAAGCGCATTAAAAATTCTATTATATATATTATAATATTATATTTTATATATTATTCTATTATATATTATATTATTATATTAATTATTATATTATATTATAATATATTTATATTATATATTATTATATATTATATTATATTATAATTACATTATATATAACATGTTATATTATATATAATATAATTATATATATTAATATGTTATATTCTATTAAGTTATAGCTCTTTTAAAATTTGTCCAGCAGGTTTTCTGGTCCTCACTGGAAGACCCCTCTCACATAAAAAAAAAATTCAATTTAAAAAGATGGAAATAAACATTAAACAAAAGCAGAGTGGGAATATATATGCAACTCCATAATTTAGAATATATTCAGCATATATTAGAATATATTCGGCATATATTAGAATGTCAGTTCTTAACTGTTGCCCCGAAGGTGAGATAAAAGATCATGAATATTTTATTCCTAGGAAATCAAAATGACTTTTCTCAGGTTTAACTGAGAGAAACTATAGAACAATTAGGTAAAACATCCTTTATTCATGTTTGCAATTCAGTAATTCAAATTTACATTGTATTTGCTAATTTGAACAATTGTTTTTGGTAGTGTGAAGCGAAATGGTATATTCAGTTTTTACATATTTCTATAGGAGATCTAAATGAAGTAAAGGTACCACAACACGGTAGTGAATCTGAACTTTAATTTGATCTTCTTGTTGCAAAATAAGTAGGATAGAACCTAAGGTTCACAAAAAAGAAAAAGGAAAACAAACAAAAAAAGAAATGCCACCAAGCTCACTCTTCCTCACCCAGACCCGAAGATGCAGCAGCCTTGGGCACTGAGGTAGGTCAGCAGGATTTCTGCAGGAACTTCATGTGACAGCTACCCCAAGAGTCAGAATCTGTTTAAAATCTGACCCTTGTGTCAAAAAGTAAAGGTTACAAGTCACTTACTCCCCCTGGCATGGAAAGACCTGGCAGGGGAACAAAGGCCCTTGGAAGCATATATTCTTAAATGTAACGCAAATCGTGCCCTTGCAAATATTTAAGGTCTTTTGGATGGCAGATGGAAATGCACCAAAGGAAATGTGGAAATTTTTAAAACAACCTGTATAGCCTTAAACTAAAACTTCCACTTGCTTGGGAGAAGGGGGCACCTTCTCTCTTGGTTCATTTGGCAAATTCTCATGCTGTGAGACTGAGATCGTGCTATATATTAAATGAACTGGAAAGCTTGGCACCTCCCCAGTTTTGCCTATCATAGTGGGGAAGGTTGCCTACCTCTGTTGAATAACTTAGTGGAGCTCATTAACAATTCTGTTTAAAAAGTTGGAAATAAACATTCAATGCAGAGTGGGCAAGCCTTTGTTTTATTCTTTTGATGAAATACTTAAGATAATGTAAACATTTCATATTTAAGCTCATTATATAAGACTAAGGAACAGGGTATAGAAATGTGTATGGGCATGAACTTATATAAAATGTCACCCACACAGTTAAACATTTGCATGGAAAAGCAACTGTCAGAATATGTATCAAGATGTCCTCCTTTTCAATGAGGGGGATATGAGGTTTTTACTCTTACTCTTCTGAATTTTGCTACTTTTCTATCATGGACCTGTAAAATTTCTCAAAGCAAAACTGCCTCTTCTTAAAAAATCTGTTTTGACATACATTAATTGTGTACCTTGAGAGGGACAGAAACTTTTTTCTGACAGAAGAGAGAGCAGCTGTTTTTATGCTGATGGTTACAGCCTAGTAGATAGTGGAAATTTGATGATAAAGGCGACAGCAGGAGAATTGCTGAAGAGCAGTCCTTGCCTCAGTGAGAGGGAGGGAAATGTACAAACAAGTGGAGACGTCAGTGTTGATGACAGCTGGTGGTTCACAGTGGGGATGGGGAGGGCAGGCAGCCTGTGAGCGCGGGGAGTTGCGGTGTGGCCATAGGCAGACGTGCTCTTCTGAGGGCTTCTAATTCTTTTCAGTCAAACAGGAAGCAAGGTCACTAGCTGAGAAGGAGGGTGGCAGAGGTGCATTCAGGGTTTGAGGAGAGATACGAATGTATTCAATGGGAGCGTGAGCGCGTCAATGGATTAGGAAAAATAGCGTAATTACCTGGCAGCATCAAGTATGCCTCTGAGGTTCACTGTCATTTGGTTGAAGTGAAACTGGTCTGTGTGGTGGAATGCTTTTCTTAGCTTCATGCAACTGCATGGGTGCGGGTGGAGGGAGCAGGCTGGGATTGACCCATGTTGTGGCTTTGCCAAGAATTCATGATTAATCCACAGGAACAAAAACCAAAGGTACTTGCAAGTGAGTGAAGATAATGATTAACTATAGGCTTTAAACTGGACAAGGAACTGGTGCTACCTGACAGGCTAGTGGGGAAGACTGACAAGTACATTAAATGGTCTGTGTGTGTATCTGCATTGTGCATGCCGAGGGCAAATGGCTCTCCATGTGCAAAGGACCGAGAGAGTGGGAAAGCAGGACATTTCTTACTCAATGGCTACTAACCTCAATTGACCTTTCAATGAGTCTGTCTTCTTAGAACTCGTTATTAAGGGCTATGGTGCTGCCGCTGTTGCAGATATAGCCCTCCATATCATTTTAGGCAAGGAGGAAGCAGACCGGGGTTCTTTTAGGAAACATGGCTGGTTATTGCTCAGCTGGCTCAGCTGATAACCACACAGTAATCAAAGTAGAATGCAAATCACCCTTTCAGCTCAGTAAAAGTTTTCTCTGACCATCTAAGGTGTGTTGACTTTTCTCAATGATGTTAAATAGGCAGGTATGTTTTCTAAGAAGTTGACTTGCAAAAAATGAAAAAGAATGTAAAATTCATACAATGCCTTGCAGAAAATTCTGGGCATCTTATCTTTCCCCCAATTGTTTCAAGGTCTTTTATAGCTTAAATCACCTGAGCTTGAAATAGTACCTGATTGTGAAGAAGAACAAATAAGTGGGTGAGCTATACATTGGGGTGCACACACGTGCAAACACACAATTTGCCTTTATCTTGCGCTTCTATTCAGTACTGTGCTTGAGGCCCTGGATGGGTTGGTTTTCTGGAAACATTGTATTAAGCTAAGTGATAACAAAGTTCACAGTGCTGTTTTCATTTGTGAATTAATAAAGAATGAATGCAGAATTTCTATGGCAAAGTTAATTTTATTAAAAAGTAATTTTAGAGGCCTTTTTCAAAGTACTTGATAATTGATGCCTGGTGGAGTAGCACCCAAGAATTTCTGTAATTATTTTAAGGTGGATAATAGAATTATTAAAACAAAGCAAACATTTTCCATATTAGAAATACACGTAGACCACTTCGTATTTTAGAGAATGTCAACTACGAATCACCTTGGCTTGTCCCAGCCTCGTTGTCTCCATTGTGGCAGTAAAACAGGGCCCTTCCACAAGAGGACCCAGCCTCCCTTTTATTCAAGGTGTTAAGTGTTGTAAAGTAGCTCAAGCCTTGGCATTTATTGAGGACTCCCCGACTCTCTGTGTTGGTGATTCAAGTTGGACTGCTGTTCAGTAGACTTAGAACTCCTTTCCTTTATACTACACGAGGTGGCTATAAAGTTTGTGTGCAACTTTAAATTTGACACTATTTTACATTACACACAAATTTTATGGTCACCCTGTAGATCAAATGAAAATTTAGTAGACTTCCTATCTTTTTCCTTCCTAAGAAACACTATCACCAACTAGCCAACATCACAGGCCTCTGTGAGTCAGACTGCTTTGATCCCCCTGTCTGCTAGGTGATCATGCCCACCTCACCTTTGGGAATTAAGTGCTGCTAGGATCCCATTATCCCCATAGAATTTAAGAATTCCAGCCTAATAGAAGTGGTTCTCCTTGTAGGTCTCTTTGGAGAAGGCTGGGAGAAAGATTAACTGCCTTGGGCATGCTGAAGAGGAATGTATCTAAAATTAGGCTTAGGGAGACTGGAATGTTGGAGTGGATTCATTACATAAGACCTGGTCACCTACAAGTTGCATGTGACCTGAGCTCCCTGCCATGCACAATTGTCTGATTCATCACGCCATGAAGCTGGAAGCTCACAGCAGAACTCCATGACCAAGTGGAAGTGATCTATGTGAAACAGGGAGTGGCTCAGAGGTCTATGGTTCCCACCCTTGCTAAATTACCTTCTTTCATCCACCTTTGGTCTCATAAAGAATTCCTTATCACCATTGAAATGAGTAGGATAAAATGCAGGACAAGTCTGCAGATGGTTCTGCATGATATACAGAGGGCCTGTGAAAGTAGACAGCTGTAGCACCCCAATCCTTTGTGAGACATTCCTGTAGTACAGAGATGAAGAGAAATTTTCCTGGTGGACCTAACTTCAAACAAGTCACTTGTTTATTTTTGATGAAATGAGAGATCATCAAAGACGTGGAAGGAAGAAATATGATTAGAAAATTGGTGGCAAGGATGTCTGGGAAGAGCTATATGGATAGACCTTTCAGATTGGGCAAGAATGAGAAAATATTTGTGTTCATTAATAATCACCAATGGATTACCTCAGGGGAGGATAACATTTGAATCAAGTGAATTCCAGTCACTCTCCTTTCCCAGCCACTCCTATCATCACCCAATGAGCTCATGAACAAAGGGGCCCTGGTGACAGTGATGGAAGCTATGAGCTCAGTAATGTGGACTTCACTCACTAAAGTGAGTGGAGTTGCTTAGTACCTAATGTTTTAGCTCTAGATACCCATTCTTGTCCCTAATATGGCACCATTTCCTGTAGATCAAATAACTAACTGTTGATTACATTGGAACATCATTGAAGGGGCAGAGGTTTGTTCTTACTGGGTATGGCACTCTGGATATGAATATGTTTCCCTGCACATTTATGCACAAACATAGGGCAATCCATGAGATATATATATTCAGGATAGAATAGACCTCTCCCCCAAATCATGTGAGGTATGTCAAATAAGCCATTTTTAGGAGTTGGGAAAGATTCACAAGATGGTAAAAGATTTTCATCAGAATGAAAATACTAGGGAGGATTTATAAAGAAATGTGATTTGAATTGAGTCTTTTTAGACAATCCCACCTCGACAGACATAGAAGAGGGATCTAATTTTTAATTTATGTCAGTTCACAGCATCATTGAAAATTAGAGTGGAGATGGCAGAGTGGAGATAGGGGAGTATGGAATGGAATTTACGCCCATCTGTAGAAAGCCTGGAATGGTCCTTGGAGTTTAGACTTTATCCTGTAAGAAAGAGGGAATTACTGGTAACTTCTGAGCTGAGAACTGACTGGATCAAAGAAGACTTTTTGAGTATATTGTTTATACTTTTAAAAATACTGGAAGGGGAGTCATTTTCAAGTACAGTTGTCCTTCAGTATTCATGGGGAATTGGTCCCAAATGCCCCATGGATACCAAAACCCAAGAATGCTGAAGTCCCATGTGACATAGTATTTGCACATAAGCTGAGCACATCTTTCTATATACCTTAAAGTGTCTCTAGATTACATAAAATTCCTAGTATAATGCAAATGCTATGTAGTTTATTTAGGTATTGAATATAATGCAAATGCAAAGTAGTTTTCATACTTTATTGTTTTTTATTTGTATTATTTTTATTGTGATGTTATTTTTTAGTATTTCCCCCCTAATATTTTCCATCTGCATTTGGTTGGCTCTGACGGTGCAGAGCCTGCAGAGATGAGGGACCAACTGTGTAGAGACTCTGCTGCTGTACTATTATAGCTCCAAAGTAAGAGGATGAACCCTGGTATAGTAGTGGGGATATAAAATGGAAATAAAGGGATAGATGAACAGTGATTACAAAGGGAGAACTAAAAGGATTTTAAAATAAATTGCATAGTATGTTTTCTGGAGCATGTGTGCAAAGACAGTAGTATAATTTCTGTGTTGCATAATCAAAAGAAGGCAATGTTGCCAATGACAGGAACTAAGGGAGAGAAAAATTTATGTACCATTTCAGATTCATACCTAACACTTTCTGAGAACATACTATATGCCAGGCACTGTTCTAAGCATACTTACTGTAGTCTCCTATAATTTGCATAGAAATCTGATGGCAGGTGCCATTCTTCTTCCTATTTTATGGCTGAAAGATGAAAAATACTGAGACACAAAGAGACTAAGAAACATATGCAATTGAGGTTAATGGAAAGATTTGAATGGAAGTAATTTAAATGCAGGACAAGTTTTTAGAAGAAGGAGATGGACAGGATATACATATGGAAGTTACATTTCTAGCTATTCCTAGGGATTTCTGAAGTTAGTATGCTGACTTGATGCCCTGGGTATGGAAATAAAGTCATTGAAGTAATCCCATTTTTAAGCAGTAGAGCCCAGACTAAGAAAGTGACGTGGCTTTCTTCAATTGACGTTCTTGATTTTAATATTATTGATCTTCTGTAAGAAAGCCTTGAGGCAAAAAGCAAAATTAAAATTAATCATCTCAAACATTAAAATCAATAGGCAAAACCATGGGAAGACTTAAGTAATAACTCATTGAAATAACCTTCTCATTACCTATTTCACTACATCCTCAGTAGGTTAGAAAGGGTACCTCTTGGACATAGGCCCAGTTATTTAAATATTTCAAATGCGCAGTTCATTTTATATGTGTGCCATAAAACTATGTGTAGGCAATGTGTGTGTTCATGCCTCTTTCCTCCATGCATTCCTCCCCCTTAAAAAAATTGGTTACATTTATGATTAAAGGGCTATTCCAACCATGTATTAAGTCAGTTTTGCTGCTTTGAATCATCATTCCCCTTTAAGAGACCAAAAGAAGAAAGTGACATTTTTTCGATACTTTTTTCATAAGCTTATATAATCTTCCTGTGTGTAGACTGGATCAGTAGGCCATTAATTAGAGTAACTGTCCTATGAGACTAGACATTAAATTTTTATTCATGGTACATTCTCTCTCCTATTAGTATGTATATACCATGAGATGCTGGGGGACGGGCAGATGGGACCTCTGTGAGTCTTTTCTGCATGTCCTAATACTCCCTCCCCAGCCCAGCCCCAAACCCCATCTTGTGTCCTCCTCTCTGGCTTAAAAAAGAACAGAAGCTTAAGTTAGAGGGTGTAGGAAATTATACAGATTTAAGTACATGTCCTGTGACATGGATTTTTAAGCAGTGTTAAATATTCTGAATTTATTTAACAGGTTTTGAACATTACTAAAAAGCAAAGAGTTAAGATTAGAAGCAGTGCAGGGAACAGGACGGTCTTCTCTGATCCACTGACATGCAGCTGTGAAGTTGCCCTTTGTGCACACAGAGATCCAGGTACGCTGCGCTCCAACAACGCTTTCTGTTCACATGGATGTGGGAAGCATTTCTTTCCCTCCTGGACCACATTCATGGTACTTAACATTTCTCCTCTGTTGCTTTTTTCAGAATCTTTAGTCAATAAAATATCAAGGAGGGGGGAGGTTTAACGAAGAATGGTTTAAAAACAAGCATTATCTTTCCACTGAAAATAAATCACTATCTTTTGGATTATATACTTCATCATATTACCTAAAATGATTACCTAAAGAGAAAATCTGGAAAAGATATGATACATAAATTATTCTATATAAAAGCTTGTACAAGACAAAAGAAATGTTTTTTCTCCAAATTACATAAGCAAATAGTTCAAAGAGAATGAATGAAACCCATCTGACTAATGTACATATAAAACTGTTTACCTTGAATATTATTTAAATAAATTAAATTTAAAACAAAATTTCCATTCTTATTTATTGATTGATAACCATTTATAAATATTGTTGGTAAAGGTGACCCCTAACTATGAGGAGTATAAGTTGTTTTAAATTTTATGGATTTGGCAATATGTATCATTTGCCTTTAAAATTGCATATTACAGTAGAACCTCTGTAAGTTGACTGTCCATGGGATGATAACAAGCCAGTAAACATATGGAGATGGTTGTTTTAACACAAGGAACTTCCATTGAGTACATGATACATGTTTGGTCTATGAAAATTAGGTCAATTGGGGAAGGTGGTCAACTATGGAGGTTATACTATATTTGACCCTGCAATTTTGGTTATAAAAACTTTAAAATAAGCAAAATAAAATATGTATACATAATTTTATTTATATAATAGGAAAATACTGGGAACAGGTATCCAACTATAGAAAAATGATTAAATAAATTATACTACTTCATCATTTAAAATTTTATACTCATTAAAGAATTGGGTTGTCAAAAACATGGAAATATAATTAGACATGGTCATGATATAATGCTGAATGATAAATGCAAAACTGTGCAGTTAGTAGTCCCCCAATTTTTAATTTTTATTCTCCTCTTTCCAACTATATGCCTCCAATAGCATAGAGAGGAGGGCTAGTCAGAATGTGTCAGAGGCAGAGGACAAATAGAGAATAACCAACACATGAATTTATAAACTTCAATCTAGACACTAAGCCCCTATTAATACAGTCTTAGTTTACGTGTTTCATGATGGTTGGAATGAGGCCTGATTATATAATTAGTGGGATCCAGGGCAATATTAAAATGCATGCTTCTTTATTCAAAAAATTTTAAGCATTTCAGATGTGTTCAGTATGGTACCTTTTTTTTTGCAATTTTTGGCCAGGGTCGGGTTTGAACCTGCCACCTCTGGTATATGGGGCCAGCGCGCTACTCCTTGAGCCATAGGCACCCCCCAGTATGGTGCCTCTTTTAGATTCCAAGCTTGGGCCCTGTGTGACTACACTGATCACACACCCTTGAAGCTGGCCTTGGTGGCAACCACACTATATTCTCCCTTCTAGAACAATGCAAGGAACTTTAAAAGTTGACTTGTGTTCAGCTAGTTATGTGTGAAACCTAACCCATTTTTCATTAAGGATCTCTATTCAAAGTGTTTCCTACCAGACTCATGTGGTCACATGTTTCCCTGTACATGCATTATTTCCACACATATCTTTGGTAAATTTAATTGTTTTAGATTGTATCCACCACCAGACTATCAAATTTCTTTTAGCGTTTAATTTTCATCTGAGATTTCTTTTCGTCATTGCCCCAAAGTACTATGATAGATAATGCAACCAGAAAGAAACTAGAAAAACTGTCAGCTTCCTTTGCTTAAGCTCTCTATTTGAGTCATTAAAAACCATCAAAAACCATTGCTTAATATTCAGGGTGGCCATAAAGTTCACGTGCAATTTAAATAGTTCAACTGTACATGAACTTTATGACCACCCTGTATTAAGTAGCTGGAGTCATTAGGAAATTCTCATTGTTGTAAATATCTAAGAGTTGGGGGTTCAATTGAAAGATCATTGGCTTGGTCTGTGTCTGGATATTTTAAAGTTCTGACGTGAATGTACATATTCAGTAAGATTCAGTAAGATTTGGAGGACCATGCTTGAAATTTATAAATTAAATTTATAAATGTAGCCTCACTTAGTCTCTTGATTTGACTTCTTTGGTGTAACAAACCAGGGATGTTCCAGTTAGATCATGAGGTAGATGAGTTCAGGGGTGGGGTTTAGAATTAATGATATAGGATTTTGTTTCCCTTGAGGATAGCCATGGGAACCATCACCATTCTATACAGAGCAGCAAATACTAGTTTGGCTACATGCTGTTTCTAGTCTGTATTTGTTGGCTTCATGCTCTCCGAGACATGTATCAAGAAAGGAAGACAAAAAAATGTTTTGGATCAATCCCTTCCTTTTAGAAATGAGGAAATAAGGCTCCAGAGACAATTCGAATTTCATATCATCTTCACGTGTCTTCTTGAAATGTTCTTCTCTTGATATTTTTCTCAACCATTTGAAAATTTAAAAACCATTGCTGGTTGGGTAGCTATATGAAACCAGGTGGTATGCTGGGGTTAGGCCTGGGGTTTCATTGTTCGCTGACTTCTTTCACAAAACATTCTTGCAAAGTAAATAGTTGAATGTAAGAACAAGTGAGGAATGGATGACCAATAAACAAGCGAATGAATTTAGTGTAATTAATATTATATGGTCTGAATAGTAAGTGGATCATTATTCAAAAATTAAACTTTAATCATGTCAGAACTTGTTAAGTTTTGCTTAATTAATGTCTTAATTCTAAAACTGTTAAGGGTGCAGATGGTGTTTTGAGTGAGGTTCATTTTGCATTATCAACCTAATGCATAATTATTATGGAAATTTTAGAAAATTTACAGGAGTAAGAAGATTAAAACACTAGTCCTGTCTGCCATCCAGAGATAACTAATTTTGCTCTTCCAGTATAACTATTTGACTGAACGAGTGCTTCTGTGAGCGTGTTCCAAATGCTCCAGGGAAACAGGATCCCATCCCCAGAACTGTCGTGATTCTTCTCTAAACAACTAGCACCCGAGTCACAAGGCTGCTCATACACGAATCCTACATAAGTCATCAATAATAATAAAGGCACTTTGAAACATGGTGCATGGTGTTGACCACCTGTGCCTGCCGAGCACAAGTCTCCAAATAATGCTGAGAAAATAGGGAAACTGCTTGTCTGTGGAAGCGGCCAGATATCTGTATTAGTTCTAGTTTCGAGAAAGAGATGTTTTTGAATAACTTAAGGAGTATATGGCGCACCTCCTGGGGGCAGGACACAACTACAACAGGAAATTTACCTAACAAATGCAAACATTGTAACCTGTTTGTACCCTCATATTAATCTGAAATAAAAATATAAAAGTAAGTGATGTTTACTCAAATCATTTACGGACAGTGACACCTACCATGTTGCTCGACTGTGTTTGAGAATTCTCTTCCCCAAGGGCAAGGATATCTACTCTGTTAGAAATGTGTTCATGCAAAGTGTCCTCTGTCCTTCATCCTGTCTGGCTGGCCCTCAAGTTCAGTCAAGGCAGACCACAAATGAATAGATAGCTGGACAGTGCTTACTCCTGTCTGCTTTGCCCCTTGGAGTCCCATGTTCCCTGTTCCTGCTCTAGGCTGAGCAGCTGCATGGGAAATGTTCTGGTATGACTCAGCTGCCCTGAGATGGAGAGCTCTCTGTGAGTACTCCTCTGCTGAGACAGATTTAACTCCATACAGTACACAGAGATTCATCAAGAAGGATTACTCCTTCCAGGATGAGGCTCAGAGCCCCTCTTTCCAGAAGACCGATGACTGTATTCCCAGCAATCTATTTTTGTTTTTTCCTTGTTTTTCTCCTTGTCCAGAAAACCATCTTTTCTTTTGGGTGGGTGGAGGGTAGATTAGAGACACGGCTCTCCTAATATCTCCCCCAAATCATTCGTCTCTCCCTCCAGTCCTATCTTTTCCCCTAAGGGCTGAGACTTTTGCAGTCCAGCAGTAGCCTGGCAGTTCTTTTCTTCTGCTTTCCACTGTATCACATCCCTCCCTAAGTCACTGTGCACAGAAAGAACAACTGCTTTAACTGGGGCATTGCAGGAGTTTGGAGAGGAAAGGCAACTAGCTGGAGAAAAAGACTGGTTACTATCTCAAAAATATTTGTTTAACATAGTCCTTGTTTCCCTAATTTATTTTTACCAGGACCCTAAACCTATTAAAACCAAATTAAGATCTATGTTTAACATAGTCCTTGTTTCCCTAATTTATTTTTACTAGCAACCTAAACCTATTAAAACCAAATTAAGATCTTTGCACATCCATGGAACACGCTGTGGATGGTGCTACCTTAGACTGTGATGCTTTTTAAAACATGCATATTTGTAACCTCCTTTCTGGATATTTCCCATAAGGAAACCTGAGAGGTTTTATCTGTGTTCTTAATTTCTTCCAAGGGACCCCTGGAAGGTAAATAACAAAACAGTCCAGACGCAGCACAGATGGAAGGTTTATTAATGCTCACAGCTCAGGAAGCACCTGACACAACAGCCATTAATTCAAGGCATGTTGATTATCACCTGCTACCTAATAATGGTGCTGAGCTAGACTCCTGCCCATTTGCACCAGAGATTTAAGGACAGTTAGTAAATCTCAGAAATGATAAATCTCATTCTTACAAGCTAACTTTGATTTTCTCTGAGGATTTCTTAATTCTACCTCTCATTTTCTATCATGGACTCTTAGATACTTCAGAACAGTGTTATCCAATAGAACATGCTGCCGCGATGGAAATATTGAGGTCTGTGAATGAGGTCTGACAGTGAGCGTTGCCAACTCACCACCATGTGCTTACATTGGCAGCTTTGTCCAAACAACTCATCAGGTCTTATAACCTTGGTATGTCACTGTCTCACAGCTGTGTTTGTGTTGACAT
Organism: Perodicticus potto; assembly: GCA_963574655.1. NCBI lineage: Eukaryota > Metazoa > Chordata > Mammalia > Primates > Lorisidae > Perodicticus > Perodicticus potto. Next base: position 36,130 of record CAUYRH010170936.1, on the reverse strand, counting down.
GTGGTGGTGTCCTGCTGAGGAGTGTCCATTATTGTTGCATGTTTTTGAGTGCCATTGCAAGAATCTTGATGCTTAAATTAGAGCAATGAACAAATATTCAATTTCTTGTTAAACTTGGCCAGAATGGAAGGGAAATCAGGGACACGTTAGTCCAAGTTTATGAGGGTAATGCTATGAAGAATAAAAGATGGCCTAGTGTGGGCCAAAATCATTGGCTGACTGTGAGAAGCATAGCAGACCAAGTAAACAGCAATAGAGAAACGGGAAAATCTTGGCCAACAACTCATGGCTCTTGCATCATGACAATGTACCAAGTCACATGGCGCCATCTGTGAGGCAGGCTTTAGCCAGGAAACAAGTAACTGTATTGGAATACCCTCCCTACTCACCTGATTTGGCTCTCAGTGACTTTTTTTTAACCAGAAAATAAAGGAAATATTGAGAAGAAGACATTTTCATGACATTCAGGACATCAGTGGTAATACAACAGCTCTGACGGCCTTTCCAGGAAGAGTTCTAAAATTGCTTTGAACGGTGGAACAGGCACGGATGCTGGTGCATGGCTTCCCAAGGGGAATACTTCTAAGGTGACCATAATGATATTCAGCAATGAGGTATTGAGTATTTTTTCCAGGATGACATCAGATGTCATATGTGCTGTCCAACTGAGTACTGACTAGTTATATGCATTTACTGAGTACTTTAAATGTAGCCAGTGTGACTGAGGCACTGAATTTTTGTTGTTATTTCATTTAAATTTAGCTAAAGTTAAATTTAAATAGCCAGATGTGGTGTCCACCTTGTTGAACACTATAGTTTAGAATCTTCTCCTGAGACTTAGCAAAGAGAGACACTCATCATTTACCAAATTTCTGGTACTTTCAGAAAAATTTTGGTTTTGAAAATGTGAAACTCATTCTGGATAACTTAAGCAAAACCCAAAAAGGTACTGGAAAGAAACAATGGGCAAATAGAATTAAAAGAGGTAGCAGTTGGGCTTGTGAAATAGGGAAAAATTGAGATGACTCCAGAAAGCTAGAAAGTAGTTCCCTCAGCACTGATCTCGTTCCAGACGAGCTGCAATAGTCTGCAGCTTTGGATGGCTTCCTGGTGCAAGCAAGTGCCATATGCTCCCGGTTTGATTTGCTTGCTTTTCCAAGTCCTGGAAGGCAGTGCTTGATTGGCTGGTGCTGTCATGTGCCCTTCTTTTGGAGTGACAGGGAGATTTCAGCTTTTCTTGCTTCTGCAAGGAGAACAAGACACCTGTATTAGGTATGTGCATTTACCATTCCTCTTACCCTGCTTTCAGTGAGACAGAGGGAGTTTCTCACAAGGGAATGATAACTGTTATGAGGAAGGTAAATAAACGCTGGGCACATCTCACACTGACAAATGCCTTTAGAACTTACAGGTTAATGAGACAGTTTCATTAAGATGAATAAAAGGTATCTGAGTGAAGTCATTCACTATTTCCCCACCTTTGATCATTCTGGGAAATTACCAAGTTATGAGAAATTGATAAATATCACTACCCATGATTCTAAGGTCATTGACTTCTTTTTAGAGGTAAAGAGATTTGAGTCCTTATGCTTACAGTCCACTAAAAATGTGATTCGTAAGTTATGAAGACTTTATAGATTATTATTCTGTAAATAACAGGGCATAACAAAGATGCAGAAATTGCCTTGAATGAACTGCAGAATAACATAAGAAGTATATTACACTGGATCGCTTTATTACATGAATTGATTTACGTATGTGCATTATGCATTGTGCCTTATTTAGAGCATAAATTTGCAGTGGGGACCTTATCACCGCTAATGGAGCAAACTTTGTTTTGGGGGAAGGGGAAAAAAATCTTACTTTTAAAATATAAAGCACAAACCTGCATTAAGCATATACGCAATCTATCTGTGGTGGTAACATTTCAGGGAAGGGGAGGTGATTAGGGGAAAATTTAAAAGTAGAATCATATTTCTTAAGGGGCTATTAATTAAAATGGCTGAAATAGGTGCCAAATTTTAAAATGCAAAATAATGCAGCCAAAAGCCAACGGTCTTGCTCGTCATTATTATTCTCTAACGATTCTCTGTGGGCCTCATGTTGCTACAAAAGCAATTTATGTTCCTTAAAACATTTATGTGAATTACTTTTCAATGGCATTTCTTTTTTTTTTTATAGTTGGAAAAGTCAAACAGGTAAAGAGGCCTCTCTCATGATGTATGTTTAAGAATTCAGCATAGTTATATGACCTGAGTCTCGGGGCTCCTCTAAACATCTTCCAAAGTGTCTCCCTCTTCTTCCCAAGGGGGCTGACCTGCATTTGGAGAAATAACAAGAAATAACTTTCTCCATGTTAGACACTTCAGTAATAAAAATGACTCCAAGCCAGAGGTAGGAAAATTTATAGCCCTATCCCTCAGTCCTACTTCCCCAGGCTCTGGATTATACTCTGTACCTTGTGGGAACTGCACTCATTAATGTTTATATCCACATCCTCATTTGGAACTCTACTGTTTGGGATAAAGAAACTTCCTCAGAAGTTATTTTTACCCACAGAAGACAAAGCTTCATCTATTTGCATATGTGAGTTGAGTTAGAACAATTGATAATTGATTTCATCGACACCCTAGAGATGCCTGGAAGAGTATCCTTGTATGCCAGGTTTTAAGTGGTTAATGAAAACAGGAGATCTGGCTTGGTGCCTGTGGCTCAATGGGCTAAGGTGCCAGCCATGTATACCTGAGCTGGCAGGTTCGAATCCAGCTCGGGCCCACCAAACAACAATGACAGCTGCAACCAAAAAATGGCCAGGCATTGTGGCGGGTGCCTGTAGTCCCAGTTGCTTGGGAGGTGGAGGTAAGAGACTCGCTTGAGCCCAGAAATTGGAGGTTGCTGTGAGCTGTGATGTCATAGCACTCGATATATCCAGGGTGACAGGTTGAGGCTCTGTCTCAAAAAAAAAAAAAAGAAAGAAAGAAAGAAAACAGGAGATCTGAGTCCAGGGAGATTGCTAGTTTGGGGATGCACAGTGTTTATGTCTGAAAGCTGACTTATAGCTATTCTTTTTCTCCTTCTTTTTTCCTTCTTTTTGTAGCTACTTATGGTGACAAGAGCCTGACAAGCTATACACCTTTAGATGTTGCTCTAAATCCGATTCCAGGAGGACTTTTGAGATGAGGGTAGATCAGGAAAAAACAGCTGGTATGAGGGGTGCTTCCCAGAAAGGTCAAAACTACTAACAGAGGATAAAACTTATTTGGTTGGTGAAGTCTCAGTAGTGTTGAGAATAATAATGCCACCACCAGCAATGAAGACAGTTAATGTTTATTGAAGATTTACCATGTGCCAGTTTGGGGAATGAGAGCCAGAAAAGTCCTAAAAGTGTATTAGTCAGCTATTGCAGCAATAATGCTACATGATGAGCATCTCCAATTCATGGCTTATGACAGCCACCATTTATTTTTCTTGCTAATTGGTCTACACTGAAGCTGTTGGGCCTGGCTTGGTTCCAGGCTTTGGACAAGTTACAGAACTACTGTACATGTCTCATTCTGGGCCCCCCGTTGAAAGGTCAACAACTTTCTGGGACCCTCTTTTCTTATGGAGATCATGGGAACGTAAACACATGAGCAGATGTATAATACCACTTAAGGCCTTGACCCATAATTGGCACACTCTGGTTTCCTCACACATTTCACATTGACAAAAGCAAGTTACATCACCATGCCCCAGTATTGGGGCCCCATGGAGATCAGGGATGCCTTGCTGTATTAGGAGCAACTGCAAAGACAAATAGCAAATGATGTGGATATACAATTCTAAAGCGGGAGGACAAGGTCAATTAAGCATTACCATCTTATCTACCATATGTAGCAGTTTCTCAGTTATAGACCATGTGAGGGCAGAACACCATTCTTTCTTTACTTCTTTCATACTCAGGATAAATGAGAGTGAAAATTCAAGCCATTCGAATATGTTATGCTGTTTTATTAACTATAATGTATCTTTGTAGACACAAACAGCATAATCATTAGGCTTTCCTTGTAACATCTAGTTAAGTATGGCATGCTTGTACTTCCACAAACTTATTCTTATTAGGCACACAGGGCCTCATAATTCAACATTTCATGGTGTTCAACTACTTTTCCCTTCTCAGAATAACAAGTATTTTCTCATCTTCTTCTTCTTTTTTTTTTTTTATAGCCACTCACCCTCTGTGCTCCCTGTAAACATCCATTGTACTTATAATATTTATATAATTCATTGACCTTATAACCTTCTCCTGAGATAGAAGGCCTATGTCTTACTAGTTCTCCTTCTTATTGCTTGCTGTTGGTGGCTTCATTGTTGATCTCTTTTTCTTCTTTTCTCTTCTAACAAGTCTTGGAGTACTCTTTGCCATGATTCAACAACAGGACCTGCAGCAATTCGTTTTTTTTGTTTTTTTTTTTTTAATAAATTGGTGAGAGAGTGTGATTGTGCACCCTCATGCAAACAGTGAGGGTGAAATGCACCAAATAGGGAGATCAATGCTGAGCCTGGGGTCTAAATACAAGAAGTAAATTCCTCCATTTTCTCACTTTGTAAGCAGGAGCAGCCCCCTTGGTGCTTTGGGCTTTAGCTCTTACTCTGTAAAACATGAGAAAAGGGACATGCGATTGTACAGGATAGAATCATGTATGTCAAATAGGTTTATTATTGTTCCTAACAACAAAAGAAATTATAAATAAATATTCACCATGAGAGAAATGGTTAAATAAAAATGATCTGGCCACGTAAGTGGAATTTTATGTAGCCATAGAAACTCTACACACAACATAATGGAAAGATGAATGCAAAATAATTATTAAGTTTAAAAAAAATGATTTATTTATTGATTTTTTTATTCCTTCATTTATTCAAAAATTGAATGCAGCCTTTAGACACTTCAGCTACCATAGTGAAGAAAAATTCTTTTTCTCCTAGCTTTTATTCTCCTGGAGAAGACATAATAAAGCAAATAAATTAGAACAAAACTATAATATATTAGGCAATGATGCATGCTAAGGAGAAATAAAATGAAGTGTGGAATGAGCTGGGACGCGTGGATGCACATTGAAATTTTAGATGCAGTGGCCGAGGAAGGCTTCCTTGTGATGGGGACTGGAGCACGGAGACCGGGAGGATGTTAACTATGTTGAGAATTGGCAGAAGGGTATTCTGGGAGGAAGGAATGATCAGGACAAGGGCTGAGGGGCGGGATTGTACCTGGAGTGCTTGAAGGGCAGAAAGGGGGCCGTTGAGATGGGAAGAGATTGAGCAAGGGCAGAGCAGAAGAGGATGAGGACAGAGAAAGGAGGCAAGGGGCGGGGGCTCACACCTCACAGGCATTGGAGCTCTTGATTAGAACTCTGGCTTTTACTTTGAGTGAGCTGTGGAACTCCTCTGGGGTTGTGAGCAAAAGGAGTGGAAGGTTCTGCTTTACCCTGTAACAGGATCTTTGGAGTTGCTGTTTCGGGAACTGATTGACCCAAGACATGGAAGGAACTGAACACTATTTTAGAGGCTACTAAAATAATCCAGACAAGACACCAATGTCACTTATACTGGTGGCTGGGAATCATTTCTGGACATATTTAAGGTACAATCAACAAGATTTGCTGATGGATTAGTTCAGCTGTGGGAGGAGTCATCTGTGACTTAGGAAATTGTTAGTCTGAGCAAAAGAGGGATTGAGTCCCAGTAAAGGAGAATCGAGGATAACTTCAAGAAGAAATTGCTGAGGAATTAAGTATAGAATAGTCTTATTTTTATATAAGCACATATATACACACATATAAGTGTGACAATTCACAGTGAAATGTCTGAAAAGATATATATCACTGATTAAGGTGGTTACCTTTGGGGGCTATAATCACAGAAAAATGAGAATAAACTTTCATTTTTTTTTCCTTCTTTGTATTGGTAGAATTGCTTGCAATACACTTGTGTTTATTACTTTGCAATTGATAAAAGAATACTCTACTTTTAATGTTCTTGGGTGGATCAGTTTTAAACCTGGTATATAGAGCTATGGGTCATGCGAATAAAGATAATAGGTATTTTCATGAGTCGTGAAATACATGATGGCATGATTTTTCAGCCCACTTCTTTGTTGCAGAAATTGAGCAAAATGTGGCTGATAAAATACTTGCACTGGTCACTTTTACTTTATTTGAAAATGTGATGCCTTCCCGATTCATCCCAAGGTATTGCTTAGAACTGATGGAAAAATAGTAAGCCAAGACTTAATTTACTAGTGAGGTATCTTCGTTGGACCAAGGCCATGTTGAAGGTTCAATCAATCCTCTTCAGGGCAGTGGGGGCTCACCCTGAGAAAAATCTCAGTTGCAAATATCTTACTTCTGTCCACTCAGTGGTCACTGAATGAACAGAGATTCCTAGCAATGTGTCCTGTCTGACTAGAATTAATAGACTCAGAAGCTCACCGCCGATTTGCTCTGTGACCCTAGACGAGCCACATGAACTTACTTGTTCTTTCTTAATTGGGAAAGAAAATGAAGAAATGAATATCAGTTTCCTGCATGCCTCACAGATAAATTATGAGAGTGTCAGAGGTACAGTAATCCCTTAATTAGCAGATTACTTGGGAAGAAGCACTTTGGTACATTTATTTAAAAAATATTAAGCTTGAAAATCATTGCAAATTAGAGCTGTAGCTGGCTGAGGCTGCATCCTGATGATAGTGACTCACTCAGTGGCATAGTTCTCCTTTGCACTTGCAAGGGGTTAAATAAGGTTTACTTCTGACATCAAAGTGGTGTTTAGGGTAGGGCATTAAACCAAACTTTAGAAGGCCCTAAAGTATAAGTAATGATGTAAAGGGAAGTGTCATTTATTACTTTCACAGTTCAAGGGTTTTTTGGTTGCTGTTTTTTTTTAAACTTGTTACGATCGCTTCTCTTTTCTCCAATGCCAGGGCTTTCCTGCTTATAATTTACAAGGTGTATAGGTCCCAAATCATTTGCTTGGGATGACAGGTGTGATGGGAAAATCAGACAAAATCTGATAAAAACAGACATCACTGCTGCCAGGATACTAACAGGTAAGATGCTAAAAGCTGATGAGATACTTCCAACAGGGTTTAAATTAATGTGGTTTTAAGTTTGTCCGTGAGTAAAGGTGGAGGGAAGGGCTTGATAATCGATGACTGAGTGTAAATAGATACCAGGTGCTAAAGGAACGCCCTCGCAGCCCACTCGCCCCGGGTCTTTGCCAGTGGGTCTTCTCCCTCTAGGATCCCTCTCCTGATAAACTTCACTCTGCAAACTTCTCTTCCTCATCTCTTCAGGTATTAGAAGAGCTCCCACCACATTTCTCAAACTCTGTGCTCCTCCTGTCCTTCACAATAGACCCTGTTTGGATTGAGTGGGGGAGAGGGAGTTTTCGGGGAGCACCCCCACTTTGTGTGGTTTGAGTTCTGTTGACAGGATGAAGAGGCAGAAAGCAGCCTTCGTGTACTTTGTAAGTCTATGTGAAAATCTCTCTTGTTTAGAAACAAAGGAACAAAACAAAACAAAACACAACCTGCTTCTGGCTCCATATCCCAAACTAGATAATTAGTATTAAGTGGATTAATACATGTACATGATTTCCATGTCTTCTATATTATTTTTGATTTTAATCATAAAATTTCTGACGAAAAGGAGCATACTCAGTTCCTGAAAGCTCACAATCAACAAGAGGGTTAAAGCAGAGAATCCAGATAGTCATATTTATCCAGGTTCTGAACAACTGGAATTTCAAGACTTCCCCTAACTCTTCATATCAGAGTGAGGCTCAAAACATTTTTCAGCTTCTTCTTTTTTTTTTTTTTTTTTGAGACAGAGTCTCACTCTGTCTCCCTGGGTAGAGTGCTGTGGCATCAGAGCCCACAGTAACCGAAACTTGTCTCAGCCTCCCAAGAGCTGGGACTATCGGTGCGCCCCACTGTGCCAGTTAGTTTTCCAGTTTTTGGTAGAGACAGGGTCTTGCTCTTGCTCAGTCTGGTCTCCAGCTCCTGAGCTCAAGGGATCCACATGCCTCAGTTTCCCAGAGTGCTAGGATTACAGGTGTGAGCCACCGTGTCTGGCCTCTTCAGCTTTGTTATACTTTGGGAAGTTGAAGTCTTCAATGTCCAGGACACAAGATTGCTCTGAGGAATCAGTGACATGGTGGCTGTAAAGTGCCTGGTGGTCACGCGGTGGGTAGCCTCAACAGCAAGGGCTTCCTGGGCTCCCATTTCTCAGAGAAACCCCTGGGTTGTGCAGTCACTCTGTTTTGATAGGTGATGTCCATCTCCGGGGCAGCATTTGGCCCTGGTCAGCTTAAGCCTCTTAGTGCATCTCGTTTCTCTGGACGAGATTGATTTAAAGGTGGCACGTGACACAGTTTTGAACAATGAGACTCAAGAGGACATTTTCTGCGGGTTCTGTGAGCCTCAAGAATGGAAATTTCTTACTCTTCTATGTGACCTTCCCAGAGAGAGACTTCTGATCGCTTCTGAGTGTGACCGAGGAAGATTTGGGAGTTGCTGGCAGCCATTGTGTGAGGAAGCGAACTGAGAAACACAGAAAGGACGCAGTTTGGTCACTGTTCATATCATGAAGCTTCTGGACCGGATGTCTTCTGTGAATATGTTAAATATGTTAATTATATGAGCCAGTGCATTCTGTTTATTATTTATTGATCACTTTTTGTTATATTTGATTAAAAGTCTTGAGTATCTCAATGTATAATACTATGACCATTTATTATATGTAACAATTATATTTTGATTCAAACAGAAAAAATGTTTTCACTGCAAAAATTATTTTTTTGAATATCCATGAATTTTTAAAATATAATAGACATTCAAGTACCTCCTAGTCTAGCATATGGCCTGTAAAACTTCACTAAGTGTTTTAATTTCTCTTCTGGCGTGGAATATGAAAGGAAAAGACCTGGAAGGAAATAAACAGATTTATATTCTCTAATTTACCATACAAATCACAAATTTACACATCGGAGTTTAATATTAGTCAAATTCAACCAGCTTGCCTGCCTTCCGTCCTGCTGCCTTTGATTTCACTATAGCTGCCTCTTTCTTGCCCCCGGAAAATGCCTCTAAATTCCCGAACCTGTCAGGTTTCACGAGCGTGTAATTTTACTTTAGCGAAATTCTAAACACCAGCACGAGGTGAATTTGACAAAGGAACTGTGAAAGGGTCTTATCTACAGTGACACAACTGCTACCACCCTAATATCTATTAAGTAGCGCAGAATTACGGCGTAACCACTCTGAAATTGCTTGTGACATCTGCATGAATGCCAAATAGACTTTTATGTTCAGACTTATTACAAAAAGCACTTTCTGGATTTTAAATGATTAATCTCTTACAAATGAATAGTTATCCAGTGAGTTACTTTCTATGTGTCTCTGTGTGTGTGCGTGTATGTGTATATGTACATATATATTATTTGAAGATTGCAGTTCCATGTAGGTAACAAAGTAAATAATATTTCCACTTATTAGCTAGAGTCACTTAAGCACTATTCCTAATTTTGGAAGCTTTCAAATGGCATTATTTTAAGAAAAGTACACCCCTTACTTTAAGTGTTCCGTCACTCATCCTATCTCCCTGGGGATGAAGAAAAAAATATAGAAGGGAGAAAGTGATAAATGTCCATACTATGGGGAATTTGCCTCTTTGAAATCCCATTCCCCATTGCTCTGGCTGGAATTTTATAGAGATATAAATCACAAGGAAATAAGAAACCAGTAATGAGATAGAAGTATATTTGAAATATGGATGCAAATTCTTGCCACCTGCTGAGCGGAAGCAGTCTGCAGAGACTGCCCTGGAAACCAAGGTGCTATTAGGATCTTGTAAGCTCTAAATTTGCAGCAGAAGAATAGAGGAATTACACCTGTGAAATGCCAAAGGCTGCCCTGATTTATCTCTCAGCAGAATGTTTCAGCCATATCTACATAAATATTTTAGCAGGAATTTAATTTTCATTTTAGTCACGCGATAAATCTTTTTATTACACACCCTCATTTTGTCCTAAATGAGTTGCCTCTTTTATGCAATTTGTGTTCATTAATTTTTTGTGTTTGATAAATACAATTTTAATATACAAAGGAACAATGGTTTTATTTACACAAGAGCCTTGCCAGGGGCTGTTTAATCTTAGCCATGAATTCCATTTATTTTAATATGATTTATAAAGCAGCAACCAATTGGCTTGTAGATAATTTCACCATTTGTTCTAGGGCCCCTAGGACATTAGGGAAGTAGGGCCAATGAGGAGTGGTTGGAGTTCAAATAATGCTACAGGTGGATGTTGTTTTTGGATGCAGGCTTGACCGCGTTGGCTGTAAACGGATACACACCATTCCATTTTCCATCTTGCTGTCAGAGCGTCATCAAGTGGAATGTGAGAATTGTGGGCATTTTGAGTTTGATGGAATCTCACCTCATTTATGTCTCATGTGCGTCAAAGTGTTTGCTTGACTACGGCCACGTTGTCAAGCAGTAAAAGCGATGGTCAATCCTTTTGAACCCCCCAGGAGAAAAATAAAAGGTATCACCTTTCATATACGTGTTGAGAAAACGTATAGCACTAAACAGACTCTATCGATTTGATGCATGGTGGACGTTTATCCCGGAACCAATTCTTCAGCTAAGTCTGACACATGTATTCAAGATATTAAAAGCACCGCTTCTAAATGGGTCCGTCAGTTGGTGGATTGGGCAATCCTCGTCTCTGCTTAGGTCATCTCCTCCTCCATTTTGCTCGAAAATATTTTATGCCGTAACTTTTTACCTAAAAAATGTAGATAGAACTTACTTTTGAGACTGGGAAGTCTGAGAAAGCATGACAGAATTAAAAAAGCACTACAAATCTTTATGGCTTTATCAGAACTTGTTGAAATTGAAATTAAATCTAGGTGAACAGGATGAAAAATTGATTCATATTTTTTGGAAGAGATAATAGCCTAAGAATAATTTAGGGCATATGAATGTTTTTTTAGCATTTTTACTGTGTAGGAGGAAAAGGTCAATTTTTTTTTCCTAGTTAATTCCAATTTACCATGCAAACAGCATAGGGTACACCAATTACAGCAAGGGATTCAGTTTCTAAGGTCATGCCTTTATAGTTAGGCAAATGATAAAAATTAAAGTTAATTAATTTTTCACCCAAGGCCCCCACATTTCATTTTTCCAAATGTTTTCTTTCTTTCTTTCTTTTTTTTTTTTTTTTTTGTTAAAGAGCCGTTATCCATCACCCTGGAGAGAGTGCCGTGGCATCACCACTCACAGCAATCTCCAATTCCTGGGCTCAATCGAGTCTCTTGCCTCTGCCTCCCAAGTAGCTGGGACCATAGGTGCCCACCACAATGCCCGGCCATTTTTTGGTTGCAACCGTCATTGTTGTTTGGCGGGCTGGGGCTGGATTCGAACCCGCCAGCTCAGGTGTACATGGCTGGTGCCTTAGCCTGTTGAGCCACAGGCGCCGAGCCGTTTTCTTTCTTTCTTTCGTTTTTGTTAGTAGTTGATTGTGTGGTCTCAATATCCAACAAATGACTTTGTTGTCATTTATGTAACAAATATGAGTGTCTCTCTGAAAATATATGATAACAACAGAGAAATATGAAACTGTATAATGATTAATAAATGGATATGTAAAATGGATCAGCTCAGATTTATAGTTCTACTTATTATTTACAGATGGCCCCCTGTACCTTTTTAATCTTTATTTTTGACCTTAATCTATTAGAATTTTTTATACAGAATGTGGTCTCTATAAAAAGGAGAAATGTTTCTTGTTATTTATACACAATAATAAACTCAGTATTGTTTATACTACTCATTCACTCCGTTAGCTCTGTCTGAATATGTTCTATTTTACATATGAATCCTAGCAATGTATTGAGACCCAGTTAATACATTACTCTGATTGTTCACATTTCATTGCCTCTAATGAACCACGCATACTTCTAGAAACTATGGGTAAAACTCTGAAGGAGGCAAAATCTCTCTCTTCACTTTCTTGGAAACATCTTTTTTTTTTTTTTTTTAAAGTACATTATTCAAAGCTCTAATCTGTATTTGATTTATCTTTATATCTCTAACAATTTCTAAGAGAATGCCTTCCACATACTAGGCACACTAGGTCACTTATTGAATAGGTGGATAGATTGCTTTGCACTCTTTATGAAGAAATGGTTTGCTAAACACAAATAACCTTAGCATAAATCTTTTTTTTTTTTTTACTAAGTTAATAAAATAAAGGAAAATTTGATTTATTTGTACCAAAGATTTAATTATAATACAATATGGTATACTGGCTAATATCTCTGCTTTCAAATTCTGAATCTACTATCTACTATGTATTAACTCTCTGATGTTATACATCGGTTTCTTTATTGTGATAATTCATAAGTAACTAAGTCAGTTACTAACTTAAATGAAATTGAGCCCAATTCCAGGTACATACTGAATTCTCAAAAATTCTTATAAATATTTTTTATTAGCTGCTGCAATTATGATTATTACTGTTAATATCCATGGTCTTGACTTATGTTCAAATCCCTTTCCTGCCAATTCTCTTGAAGTAGCAAAGTTATGGTATTGGGAATTACAATACCACAATGTCACAAGCTTCCCTTTAACATATATGTAATATATGTTATTTTATGGTACCTAATATTTAAGTTATCTTAAGGTACTTCACCTGGCCACAGCCCAATTTGTTAGGCGTAGTATTCACTGAGGCGATCATGCCGACACATAATTCCACAGTGAGAGAAGGAAGTAGCTGTCTGTATGATCACATTGCCCATTATGCTCTTACGCTTTTCTTATTAGAAAATAATAATAAAAAACATTTCTCTTTTGCCTTTGTTAAATCTGAGAAAATTGCCTTTTCTCTTCTGATGACCAACTCCTCTGTTGGTTTAGTTCTTTTCCAGGAGGTTGAAACAGATGTGGCTTTCTAACAAGGGGAAACCTGAACTGAGCTAGCTCCAAACAGGTCCTATTCCTAGAGAAAGATGGAAGGAAAGAGTCACAATATTACTGAGCGTCTCTTAAATAACAAGTGTAGTGGAAGTGTAAAAGGTTTTGCCAGCCCTCTACCATCAGCTCTCGGCCTTAGCTAAGTGAGACTGAAAGCAGACGTGTTACCTGCCCTGCCCTGAATGGAAGGAAAGGTTGGTGGGGCAGTTTTTATAGTCTTCCCCTTCGATTTTGGTCTGAGATAAAATCAGAGGAGGAAGCACAATGGTGTAATAACATCAACTGCGAAGACTTCAGTTTCCAGAGACAGGATCTGAGACTCCAGCTTTTGGCTTCCCATCTTTATTTCACTTTTAAACATAAAGATATTGAAACAAAAATGTAAAAGGAAACTTTCAGATGGTCGATGTTTGAATGGGTTGGATTTTATGAAGTATGTTTTACCATGTCAATTAATTCCAGTTTATCCTTGTCGTAGGACCAGGATGCAGAAAACTGATCTCATTTAGAACAGTTTCTCAGTTTCGGCACTTAGGGCCAGATAATTCTTTGTTCTGGCGGACTGGCCTCTGCACTAAAGGATGTTTAGTATCATCCCTGGCCTGAATGCCAGTAGTTATCTCCCCAAAGTTGTGACCGTGAAAAGTGTCCCCCAAACATTGTCAGATACTCCCTGGGGGCAATAGCATGACTAGTTGAAAACGATTTAGAAAAATAATGAATGTACATTAATAAGTGCTAATTACATTTCAAACACTGGGCTTGGACCCATACATTTAATTCTCATAACAGCCTGGAAGAGTAGGTGTTATTATGTTTTACGGAGGAAGAAATGGAAATCCAGAGAGGGTGAGTAATATTCCCACAGTGACACAGCTAGTAAATGATCTACTTTTTTTCTTTACTATTTTGTCCATTCTGATCCTTCTTTTGACATAGAGACAGCTGTGGAATCTTAACGTTCTTGGTGATAAAATTAGCAAATTATGAAAAAGGAAGAGGAATAAATACATTTCCCATAGTTCTACTTAACAATGTAGAAAGAAAAAAATGTAAAAAACGTAGTGATCATTATGAAGTATATAGTGAAAATGAACTGAAGGCTCCCAGATATTATCAATAATTAGTACTCAGCTCATTTCTGGACTCTGTGTTTGATAGTCATTCCTTTAGAGACATTAACTTTCCTTCACTAAGTACTTCCTTCATCAAACACATTACAGAGGCACAGGAGACACAAAAACTAAGTGTAATATGGGCTCTTTGGTCGCGGAGCAGAAAAAGACTGGTGGAGAATCTGTGGTTATTTCATAGTATTGTTCCAATATTATTTTCTTAGCTCGATAATTGTATGTTAGTGATGCAAGAAGTTCATATTAGAGGACATTGGGTGAAGGATATATGGGAACTTCCTATATTATTTTTTGCAATTTTTCCTTAAGCATAGCATTTAAAAATTTTTAAAAATAATAAAAATGTAGAAATGCAATGCATTAATAATGAAAACATTGTGTTAAGAAGCAAGAGATCTGAGTTCCTCCTGCTATTCTATGACTTTCTACTAGCACTTTTACCTTGGGTAAATAATTACAATCTATTAATTATTAGTGTTCCAAATATGAAAAAATATGGTGGTAACAACCAATTCAAAGGTGTTGGTGGTTTACCAGATAACCTTGCAAGGTTGCTTGCTTTCTGCTCTGATACACAATTACCCATTCATCTATAATCTATTTATCTAATATCTAATTACCAGTTTCTCTCTAGCTCCATCTAGAATGCACACAGTGATAGAGCTTTCTGCTAAAAAAAATTCAGATCAAATCTCAATTTTGGTTTTAACCTATAGAGTGTGAAATGAGAGAAGTGGGAGTTGATTGTCACTGGCCAAAAGGATTTAGTGTCCCAGTACTCGGCCATCATATTACTGTAGGATTCTTAAGCAGATGAAAGATTATAGGAGCTTGTGCTGGTCATGAGGGTAAGACTACATACTTAATGTTCCGGAACTGACATTGGGAAATGCAAGTATATCACTGTTCAGTTCCACTGAGATATTTTCCCTATAACCACATAGGGAACCGATATAAAAATGAACTTTATTTCAAAAGTTTAAGATTCCTTCCTTAGCATATCATCTGTCCCTGAATGTACCAAAATTTGTTCCCAAAGTTTGCATTAGAGGTGCTGCCAGGGGATCAGCACAATCCGGGACACATTTACATAGATTGATGCACTTAATATCTAAAAGGAGTTTTTAATGATAAAAAGACAGGCGTTAGGTGTCTGCAAAAAGTGAATGTTGGCTTTAATTTATAGTGAGAGTATCCAGATCGTATCATAAAATTTCTTGAGAAAGCCCTCACTAACAGGTTACTGGGTAACACGTGTCACCATATCATAAAATAACATCGAAAAGTTGTAGGTTACAATTTAGATTGTGGCCAGTATCCTTATTTTAATGTTATTGAAAGGTAAATTGCAAGGAGACAGCCAGACACTGACCTAGAATGAATAGTTAGGGCTTCTTTTTGCAGACACAGAGCGTGGGTAGACTTCCATGGGAATTGGCAGTGGGTGATGCTTTGTGCCCTTGTAGCCTTGATACCGAAAGCATTGAGGGTTTGTATATTCATAAGTGTATTACAGTTGGCTGTGGCTCCTGAGATTCTGAGCAGTTTTATATTGATGAGGTGAGCTATTTCTCTGCTCTGCCCCACAAGGCAAACATAAGAAACGAAGCCTGTCTTGGAGCAGCCATATTTTACCCATTAATTGGCCACTAGGAGTTCCCAAGCGTATGGAGGTGTTACCCTCCTTGGCACTGGCACTACGTTTTCCTCTTAGTTTTGAAAAGGTTTAATTTCTTGTTATAGTTCTTCCGCTTCACTTCTGTAAATTTTTCTTTAGTATAATTCTAATATTTCTTTAGTTGAGATCAAAATTGATATTTTACTTTGCATGAAAAATCAGAGAGAAAAAACCCAAAATCACTTTCTTAGCATTACATTAAAAGAAGAACATCTCCTAAAGAGTTTGTAAATTTCTTTTTCAACCAATCCTAATCTATCATCCTTTTCCCCCACCCTGAGCCAATTTCTAGGGCATTTTCTCTTCAAAACACATGTTGTGACTGCAGAGGCTGTTTACAAGTCTTTCCCAGAGTCCTCCACCCATCGTATCTTTGTTTCTGGCTCTAATACTGCTAGTAGAGTTTGAAAATTCTAGATGAAACCAAAGGAACAAGTGAAATGGCCAAGACCCCCACATCTGCAATCAAGGCGCTATCTTTTTCCTAAATGGTCGGTTGGATGGGAGAGGCTTCTTAGGAAATACAATCAGCAAATGTGTCTTGTGTTTGAAAGAGTTTGGAAGTGACCCTGAAAGGGGATGGGGGGTAGATTTCCAAAAGGAAGTAGCCGTAAGAAACAAACAGCATCTCAAGATTATGGAGACTTTTACTGAAAGCACAGTAAAATGAAATCTTACAGCTTTCCAGTGTGGTTGTTCTGGTCTGAGCCCCACCTGTGTGGATGTGGATAAGAGATAGAAGTTTCCTTGAAAAAGGAGATATTTCAGGTATCAGCAGTCCTGGGAAGAAGTGGGTCTTTAGATAGAAAATAGAGGTTTGGGACGTAAGTCTTGAATATGAGAGAAAGGAAGTCCTTTCCTTTCAGAGAGTGGGCCATTCTTGTTTTTGGATTCCAAAGATTTTATTATATGACATGTCCAATGGTAAGTTCAGGTGCTGTGTGGAAGGATGGTCTCTGCTTAGTGGAGTTGCTGCATGCTCAGGCCAGTGTGAGTGATCTAGGCCAGGTGGGAAGAGCTACCTGTACTTATGAAATCAATGAAGTGCTTTTGCCTCTCTAGATTTGTCCCTGTTAGCCTGAATCATTAGTAAAGTCTTGTTCAAATGTAAAATCTTTACCCACAATGCTGCTGAGATTTAAGGAAAGGGTCATTTCATGCATGGAGTGATCCTTTCGATCAGAGTCTTGGCCCCAGCCAAGAGTAGGGAGCATAAGATCTAGCTGCCCCTTGCCACAAGAAGATCTTTTCTTAATTGCCATGTTTGGAGGATAGAGGTTTGATTCTGCCTGGGTTTTTTAAAGTTTCTTATAATAAATAATTCCAGAGAGAATTAGAAAACACGTTAGCACATCTGAGTTCCTTCTCAATATACACAAATAGGACTCTTTCTTGTCTCTGTGATGAATTAGGACTCAAGTTCATCCCATCAATTATTTATATTTCATTCTCTCTTGTAGTTTTTTAAATTTCTTTTTAAGATAGGTGATGAATTATGTTCGTGCACCATAGACAGAGGTTAGTCTCATTAGGATAATTAAAGTTGTTTTTTCATCCCCAAGTTTTATTCAGGGACTGAATCTTGTGTCTTGTCTCCCCTTTTCTCCCTGTGGTTTGTATTGGAAAACACTAGATAAAGGGAGCATCAATGCCATAGTTCACCAATTCTTTCCTCATTTTTATTCCTTATCTTCTGATATCTAAAAAGTAATTAAAAGAGACCAAACTTAGCCGGGCGTTGTGGCAGGTGCCTGTAGTCCCAGCTACTCTGGAGGCTGGGGCAAGAGAATTGCCTGAGCCCAGGAGTTGGAGGTTGCTGTGAACTGTAATGCCACAGCCCTCTACCGAGGGTGATAAAGTGAGACTCTGTCTCTCTAAAAAAAAAAAAAGACCAATCTTAGTGCCATTAATAATTCCATATAGTTTGACATTTTGCAGTGGGTACTAGAACTGGCTGGACATAAGGGCAAATTGGTAAGTATTCAGGAATTTCAAGAACTGGAAGTAAAACTGATAGTAACTTGAAACTGAAGGAATACTTACATCACTGAGGAAATTGACAACCAGAGAATGTTCTCCTTTTTTTAGCCAGAGAATGCCTTTACCTCTGAACTCAGTTGTTGGCATCATAGATTTTCTATAGAAGTTACTTTACTATATTTTAATGTGTATTTCAAGAGTAGGTAATTGTTAGAGGGAGATTGCAACTTTCTTAATGCAAAAGAGAGATGTTCATATGTTTGTTTTGCTTTTCATTTTTTCATGTTTTTTGAAATGGATCTCTGAGAGGAAAGGGATTGCTTTTGGGGTAGTAAAACACAGCAAAAATTGGGCATAACAGGGTCTAAGTTCTGAAGGAAAAAAACATATACTTTGTCTTTGCAAATTAATTGCTGCTTGATGTTTATTATGACACCGAAGTTTAAACCACCCCCAACAATTAGCCTTTTAGGATTAATTTGCCTCCAGCCTCCCTGGAGGTAACAGGCCAGGGATTCTCTGGCACCAGTGCTTTACTTAGCCTTGTTGATAACAGTTAGCATCCCGTGTTTGAGAAAATCCAGTCAATTAATTCAGTTCCTCTGCCTTAACAAATGCTGAAGTTTGTTGAATTCCTTTATACTTTATTTTTTTCTCTCAAGTCCTCATTTTGGGCCAAGAGAATAGAAAAGGGTGGGAGGGAAGCTGGGGCAGGTAGACAAAGAGCTGGAGATAGGGAGAGAGGAAGTGGGTGTTGTTGTTCACATTTGCAGTTCACCGATTATCCCCACCAGGCTCTCAATTAGTTTCTTACTGTTGCTGTAAGAAATTTCTGCAAACTTGATATCTTTCCCCAATTTTATCCCGTAAAGTTTTCGTTTTGCTTGTTTTGGTTTGATTTATTGCATTTTACTTTCCTCTCTACTTGGTGGAGGTGGGGTACTGTGTCCAAACAGGCTGGCAAAGAGCTGCTGACATAACCACACAACCCGGCACCCCCAGAGCTTGGGGGTTCTTAAGGTTGGGTCAAAGTACCCTACTGTACACCTATACTGCTCGCGTCCCCCTCTTTCTGTGCCTCTCTTCTTTCTGCCCACCCCCGCTCCGGTCTCCTTTTTCTTTTCTTTCCTTTTCCCCTCTCTTCTGTCTCTCTCCTCTTTCCTTCTTTCTTTTCTCCCTTCTCTATTTCTATCCCTTCCTCCCTCCCCTCCTTCTGGTCAGTGGGTGATCTGAAATTTTTTGAGTACAGAATGGTAAGATTGGGCAATATTTTTATCTTTATGACATTCCAATTGTTTCCTTAGAGACTAAAATTATGGTATTAACATATTTATCCCATATTTCCTAGATAATGTAATTATTTATATTTATCTGAACTTAGTAAAATAAAACATGTTTATTTGATATTTCATCACTTTGGGCTATATTGCTAAATATGGATCTCTTAATGAAAATATTAACCAGTTATAACTGATAACCATCATCTGTGACCCTAAAACAGTTTCATAATTATTATTTTTTTCCCAAAGATTTTGCACCATTTATTTCTGTATTTCCCACAGGGGAACTATATTTAATTGAACAGTAGGTATTTATTTAAACATTTTTTAGCTGAATAAAAGCAGTTTCAGAATTATTAAAGAAAGGTTAGTGTTACACTAATTTTAATCGGATAGCATTTAAAAATCTAATTTTTAAATGGAGGATTCTCAATAAAGTGTACAGGAAAACCAAAATCTCATTAGGCAGCATACTCCATGCCCGTTTCTTATCGTCTTGGATAACAGAGAGCTTTCATAGCCTGAGGAATCTGGGCCCTTTAATTGAACAATAGTGATATAACCTCTCCTTTCACCTTGAAACAAACCAAGATGCCTCGGTTCTCAAGCTTTTATGGTATTCACTGGACTGAACTGTCCATTAAGTTGCTTGATCATATTGAATTTCTTACTCTATTATTTCTTTTGAAATCCATTTATTTGATATAATCACAATATTTCTTACAGAAATATAAAAAACAATAAAAAATAAAACAAATTGCATCTTCTTGCACTACATGAATAAGCCTTTATTAAAGTTCAATGTAATATACAAATACGGATTCTCCAAAATACAGATACATTTTGCATTCAAGTTTTTCTTTTGCTTTGAGTTATATTGTGATTGCTTTCCCACATCATTCTTTCCCCCAAATTGTTATGCTACGATTGTATTGTTTGTCAAATTAAAAAAATCAAAATACAATTTATGAATTTCTTATTATTGCCCTTAGGTTGCTACACATTTTTTTCTTTATAATGCTATGAAATAAATTTGTGTATAAATCTCAGCTTTCTGATTTTTTTATGATACATTTTCAGCGGTGAAATTACTAAGTCAAGGTATATAATACTTTTATTAGTTAACTTTTACAATACCAAATCCTTAAATCATGTAAGTTATAAGAAATTAAAAATCCACATAAATAAAGTTAAAAAGATAAATCACCATAATCCCAGAGATAGCTATACTATAAATAGATTTTTATATTTTGTGTTTTTCTACGATATTAAACAGTTAAAATAGATTTATTCTTTTTTTCTTTTTCTTTAAAATGTTTAGTGAAGGGTGGCACCTGTGGCTCAAAGGAGTAGGGCACTGGTCCCATATGCCGGAGGTGGTGGGTTCAAACCCAGCCCCGGCCAAAAACTGCAAAAAAAAAAAGAAATGTTTAGTGACAAACTGCATGCCAATTAAGAGTCTTCAAAAATATCATTTCCAGTGACTTGGGACAATATCCATGTGATGACCATTTCATAATTTTGTGTGATTTCTATTCTTCTAAACGTTTCAAGGTGTGTTTTATGGCCCTGAGTGTGGTGTATCTGTTGAATGCTCCATGTGACTTGAGAAGAATGTGTATTCTACTATTGTTGGATGCAGTAATTTATAAATGCCAGTGAGATTAAGTTGATTGATGTTGCTGTTTATTTCACCTATCTCTTTATTGACTTACTGACTTTTTGCCTGCTGAATCTATCAATTACTGAAAAATAGGATATTGAAGTCCCCAACTGCAATAGTGGCATGTCTGTTCTTCCTTGCTGGTCTAGCAGTTTTGCCCACACATCTTGTGCTCTGCCGTGATGTGTATACACATTAAAGATTAGGATGTCTTCTTGGACCATTAATCTCCTTCTCATTACATAATGCCCCTATTTATCCCTGAAAATTTTCTTGTTTTAAAATCTGCTTTGTTTCAAATTGATATAAACTGTTGCAACTTCCTTTTGATTAGTGTTAGCATGGTATATCTTTGTGAACTCTTATACTTTATTCTTCAACTATGCATTTTTAAAAGTTGAGATAAAAGTTATGGAATATACCATTAACCACTTTGAAGGTGAACCATTCCGTGGGACTTAAAACATTCATAATGTTGTGTGATCACCATCTTCATCAAGTTCTGAATGTTTTCATCATGGCAGATGGAAGCTCCAAACCCACTAAGCAATTATTCCTCCCTTCTCCCTTCTTTTCACCTCTGAAAACCAGCCAGTCTTTTTTCTGTCTCTGTGAATTTATCTATTCTGGAAGGTCAAATGTAATTGACCATCTTGTACCTCTATAGGTAAAGTGATTTTTCTCCCTGGTTTCTTTTCAAAATTTTCCTTTAGGTTTTGTTTTTCTGTAATTTTAATAAGCCTGGGTGTGGTTTTTTTGTTCGTTTGTTTTTATTAAGTCATTTATACATAGATCATGAATACATTTATGCCATTATGGGATTCTTTGTGTTGATTATTTGTACAAATTGGAGTGCTTACATCCTACTAATCAACATAGCCTTCACCTCATTTACCTAATTACAGCATTAAGACATTTGTGTTCTACACCTGATAGATCCAACTTGTACTTGCAATATGCTCCATAGTGTTTTTGTTTTTGGTATTCATCTTCCTTGATGTTTTCTGAGCATCCTAGGTCCTCATCCACCATTACTTCAATTATTTTTCTGCTCTCTTTGCCTCCATTATTTAAATCAGTATATATTACTTCTTTTAAAATTATCCGTGGTTCTTGGATATTCTGTTGTGTTTTATTCTTTTTCTCTTTGCATTTCAATTTGGGAAATTTCTGTTGATACATCTTTAGTCACATTGGCTCTTTCATCATTGGCTGTGTATGGTCTACTGATAGGCCCATCAAGGGCATTTTTCCTTTTCATTACAGTGTTTCTAATTTCAAACCTTTCCTTTCTTAGAGTTTTCATCTCTTTGAATATATTACCAGTCTTGCATGGTGTGTACTTTTTACTTCAGAGCCTTTGACATATTAATCATTCTGATTTAAAGTTTCTTATCTGATAATTCCAAAATCTATGTCACTTTCAAAACTGGTTCTGAGGTTGCTTTGTTTCTTCTAATTGTGTTTCTCCTGGTCTTTTAGCATGTCTTGTAATTTTTGTTGAAAGCTAGACATGATGTATTGGGTAATAGGAACAGAGGTAAATAAGGCTATAATGCAAGGTTTTATATTAAGATGTCTGGGAGTTGTTTTTGTTTACTGTTTGCTGTAGCTGTAGATACTAAAAACTCCAGTTACATCCAGGGTTTCTGATGTGTATTGACAAATGATCTTTGGCGTTTCCTAAGAACTTCTTGAGTAGAATTCATGCAGGGTAGTCATTATCATTCTACTAGAGATCTCTGTTTTAATAAGATGTGGAGAAAGTGAAGCATCCTATGAATTTATTATTAAACCTCAACTTTTAAGTACCAATGTCAGCTATATGTACGTATACATTTTTCTTAATTTTTTTCCTCCTCTTTGATAGGATGGGAAAGGAAGAAAGTACTGGAGTTGTATAATTACCTTTTCCTCAGATCACAGGATTTCATAAGCCTTTTCCTTTGGAGAGTGGGTGTTTATTATGGTGAGTGCTCTGGACATATTTCAAATTAATTCCTTTTTTCTTTCCCATATCATAAACAAGGGACATATTCTTCAATCTTTACTGTGAGTCCTGAAGAGTGCTTGTAGGTAAAAATCTCTGAATGTGCGAGCACCTATTTGAGACTAGCCCCTAAGAATTCTCACTATCAGGGTAGTCTCTGCTCAACTTCCAGTAAATGATCTGAATTACCTTTGAAGTGTTCCTGCCAATTCACAGCCACAGTGGCTTCTGCCCTAAGCTTGTCTTGGCTGAGATTCTTTGTATTCACCTTTCTCTCCAGATTCTGTGGTGGTAGTTTTCACCGTGACTTTAATTCTTGAATGGGTCCCCAGGGAAAGTCAACATTTTCAGTTTGTTTCGTTTTTCTTGTCTTAAGAATGGGAGTGATGACTTCTAAGATTTTTACATGTTAGAGCTAAAATTAGAAGTTCATCATAATTTTTGTTTAATCGTTCTAGTTGCAAACATTGGTTATTTATATTTTTTCTCAAACAAAAGACATCGACAATCATGGAATATTGTCTATTCCTTCGTTAACCCATTCTTTAGGATGACCAATTTCTATCTTTTCCTGACTTCTTGAACCTTCAACATTGTATATCCCTTCCTTATTCTCAGCTGATAATAGTCTCTTCTGTTTTACTAGAAAATTATAGCAGCTGGAAGAGAACTGTCACAAGGTTTTATCACAACTTTGAACTACCTACCTATATTTCTTTTGTTCCATTGCTATAGATAAAATTTTCATCACTCCTATTGCTAATCTACCCTTTTTCATGGAGGCCCTTTCCCTTCTTGTTCAGTTAAGGACATAGTACAAGAAATCTGCTCCACGCCTATATTTCTCTCCTGAATCATTAAATTTCCTATCTGCAGGATCATTTCATCAGTACAAAAGTACCTAATTTTTTGTTCATCAAATAAAAAGACCTTCTCTAAATAAAATAACTCCCCATCCCACTGCTGCCTACATTTCTCATTTTCTTTAAGAACAAAGTTATTGAAAGAGCTTTCTTAATCTTTCCTTCTCTTCACATTATTTCTAAAACACACTTAAATCTGGCTTTTGCCTTTACCATTCCACTGAAACTGGTGTTGTCCTTTTAATAGTGATAAGGTGAATTATTTGGTCACAATTCTTTCTTATTTTCCTTGCCCTTTCCTGGCTCAGTCCACCCCGTTGGCGTTAGTCTTGACTAGGTGGCGTAGTCAATGAAATGTGAAAGAAGGGACAGCGTAGAGTGCCTGTTTTGAGTCAAGCTAAGTTTCTATCAGCTCCCTTGAAGTATAAGGAAGGCATAGCTTTGGTAGCCATAGCTCCTTCATTCCTCTCCCAGGATTAAAATGGATGGGGTAGACCTAACTCAAACTTATATGCAGCCTATCAGAATGATTTTTGAGTTACTTAATCTTTCCATAGCTACTAGCAGTATCTTCATACCTACTGTTTAGTTGCAGCAATCAGAATCCTATGAGAGTTCACTTGGTATCAGTAGACAACTAAAGACTTGCTTTTATAATACAATGATCTCATTTGCATATGCTACATTTTCTCAACATTCATTCAAAATTGTATTTTGGAATATGATATGAAGATATGTAAAACTAATTTTTACTGTTAGATTTAAAAATGTTCTTTTCCTATATAAAAAAGTCTTCTAGAATTGCATATTTTTTTCTCAATTGGCATAATAAAAATTCAAAACATTTGGTTCATCTGATATACTCTTTGTGATTTAGTAGGTGATAAATGCACCAAAAACTATTCCTCATTAAACTTTCCAAGTGACAACAAATGACACTGAAATTTCTCTTGAATATGGTAGTAAGTACTGGGCAGAGCAAGTCCTAATTATTTTACTGATTATCTATGTGGTTTTAGGATGATCAATTAAACTTACCTTTCCTGAGTTTCTTTAAATACAAAGTAAATAATTTAACTTGATGCGATATCATTAAACCTTGAAATTTTATCAATCAAAGAAAATATTTTTCATTAAAATAGGGATGGACAAATAAGTGAACTGCATGGGATAGAAAGGATTTTAGGAAGTTTATAGAGTGAGAAAAATTGACACTTCACATTGGGAAGAGAGGAAAGAAAAGGCATCAAATGAGATAGTTACTGTAAAAACAGTCCATTGAAACAAGAACATATGGAGGATAATGTCTGCCATATTCAAGTTGGCACCAGATTTTTTGTGGTGTGTTGGATGCTTTTCTATAGACTTTAGAAAGGAAAAGAATACAGCTGCGAAAACTCCCCTCTTTACCTTGGATGAGGAACTCTTCAAGAGAGCAGATGGTTCCGAGTTTTAAGCCCATGAATCATTGTCAAGGGATCTTCTCAAGTTGCCTCTAGCAAGAAAGTTGACAAGCCACAAATAGTAATATTTTTATTACTAGTGGTGTCAGTCACACCAATGCCCTTGCTTCTGGGATCAGACTCATTGTTAATAAATTTCTATGACTTGGAAACAAAACAGTGAGAGTCAACAAATTATTTCAATTTCATGTCTAAAGGATATTTCATGGCTTTGGTTTTCTTCTAATAGCCATCTGTAAAGAAAGTAAGAGAGCAACCATTTCAAAGCAAACTGGTGGATAAACATCTTACATATGAGTTCTTTCTGGAAAATATCCAGCCATTATTAATTATGTTTTTCATAGAACTTTGGCTGTATACTTTCCAGATAGCTCTTGTATTTTTCGGTGTCTTAACTAGCTAGTTTCTGAAAATCATTAGTACTAATAGTATCTTGCTGGTTGTGGTACATGATCTAAATTCGTTACTCTATTATAATAGGCAGACAAGTTGAGAGTTGGATTTTGATCTTATTTGTTTTATTCTGAGGTTTTATTCTAATGCTGAAGTTTATAATTTTGAGGAACCATGGTAAATTAATTTTAATCTACTCTAAAATCTTGGATCAGTGAACTCTTCTTGTAGAGTAGAACCAGAGCGCATTGACTTTCTCTATGAAAAACACTTAAAATACTTTTTGTTGTGTTGATTAGACAATATTTGGGTCAGTGTAGTTACTTTAGCTAAAGGCACTTTCAATAGCTTAAACTAACATTATGCCGAGAATATCTTAGCTATTTTTTATTGAATTTAATGACTAGAATATACCTCAATGCTCATTTTTAACATTTTAGACAGCAAACTATCTTGGATCATTGGGTTTCAAAACTAGAAATCTATTAAAGGACAAAAGTGGTCCAAAGTCATAGTTCTTTCTTAATATATTGGAAGCCAATATTTGATGAGTTCCCAATGACTGCTGGTTCAGAAATCATATCTAGTCTCCACTTCTAAATTTATATTGGGAAATTGTTTTGTGATGAGTGTTTTAAAGGCATAGATTTTCTGACATGAAGGGTGGAATGGCAGAAGATTTGAATCAGCCAGACTTTCTCTATTCCTTCAACTTTTGTAACCAGTTACAAATGCTTCAGAGTCACTTTCCTCAACTGTGAAATGGAGAGAATAATACGTGCTTCACTAAATTATAGAATTGCTGTGAGAAAGAAAACCAAGTTGCTTTCCATAGATTTGAATGTAGCCTGTGGTGGGCACTCAGTAATGATAGCCACTATTAGGATTTTCTCATTGTACTATTGACTAACTCATCATTTTATTTTCTATATAATATACCCTAAGGAAAAAAAATAAGACTTGGATGAAATATTTAGAAAACAGGTGTCTAGACCTGACTCTGTCCCTGTTGAATTTTATGACTCTGAGAAGCTTCACTCATCCTTTCTTTACTTCAGTGCTAGGTGTAAGATGAAGATGATGAAAGAGGATTATCTCTCTGAACTATGTTCTAGAGAACACTGATGTTGATTATTATTCCTAGAATAAAAGAATTCCATGTTAACATAAATTTATAAACATCTCTGGACATATTTGAGTCCTCCTGGAAATTTACTTGCTAATTAGCATATTAAAATGTAGTTTACCAAGGCCTTGGTAAAAAAAAAATATATTGAACTTGGAAAAGCCTAATTTCTCAAACATTTGACCAGAACATTCTTTATTTTTGACAAAACCCAACTTGCTGAATCCTTTCATGGAACTTAATTTGGAAGTGTTATACGGGAAGTTTCCTGTGGTCCCTTTCAATTTGAATATTCTGTGAATCTGTGAATAAGAAACTGCCCTAACAGAACATGTAATGTGATGATTTAGACAGAGTATTGCTTCTAAAAATTTATCTTATATGGAATAAAAATTCTTACTCAACCATTAGAGGGACATTTATGAATTACAGGTAGGTTTATGAGCGAAATGATGATGATTTTACATAAATGATATGGGTTTGTAGAGGAATGTGCTCTAATAGTCCATATTTTCTTTCAGACTTTGAATTAAATTTACCTTAATAGCATTAGGCAGTTTTCTGTAGAAATTTCATCTTATGTAGACATTATTGTACCTGAAAAATATGTAGACATGAAAGCCACCACCACATAGTATATATGTACATAAAACATATGGAATGCACACATTACTGCTAGCGGGTTTACATTTATTCACTGTGATGACAGCGTTGCTTTTTTCTAATTTATACCTCATGTTCCTTCTTTATTTAGCTTTTAATTCTGTAGAGTATGGGGATAGAAATTGTATGAAGGCTGTTTACATCACAGGTGTTTAGCTTCCTTACTTTGATATTTGCTAGATTAATTTTTATCTGCCATTTTTTCACATAGTGATAGGAATCTTTCCTTGGGCTTATGGATCTAGCACATGTGTGGAAGAATTTCTATGTGGCCTCTCACTGGTTCTAGAATGAAATGTATCCTAGAGACACAGGAGTTAGAACTGCCTACATAAGCATAAGTTTCCCACAGATTGTGTGCCTTTTGGAAAGCCATAGCCTGGGTGTAGCAGTCATTCCTCCGAGACAGTATGTTATTTGAGGGAAGTTATACCTGTTGTCAGGTTTTAGGTTGTCTTCACATGTACCACATGACCACAGTGGTTACCTTCCCCCACACCCTTGATATTCTTGGTACAAAAGGAAAAAGGAAGTGACTGGTGTGGTGTATTTATTATGGTGCCTTCCTCTTCTGATCCTGTACTTCTGACCAGTTAATCTCTCAAATATGTTCTTGAGTTTGATTCTTGGCTGTACCACTTACTAGCTGTGTGACTTTGGTAAAATTCCTTAACCTCTTTTGGACTCATTTCCTTTTCTGTACAATGCACTAGTTGAGATTGTAAACATTAGGGGGATTTGGCGGGGTGGTTGTTGAAAGGAATTTGGTGACATACGTTATTCAAATGTGTGGTGTGACAATTTGGCACCAAAGGAGTACACTGAATATATCTGCTATCTCTTTGTTTGTATTGTTAGCATTATTTGTTGACTCTTTGCCAGTCTCTATGACTCAAATCTCTTACTCCCCTCTCCTAAACATTCACCATAATACTTTCAGAATGATCTTTTAAAATTGCAGATGAAACTATCTAATAACTTTCCTGTTTTTTTTTTTATTAAATCATAGCTGTGTACATTAGTGCAATTGTGGGGTACTATGTGCTGGCTTCATATACAATCTGAAACATTTTCATAAAACTGTTTAACATAGCCTTACCAAATGCAGAATACAAATGTCTTCATACAATAACTAAGAAAGTGCCAACTTCCCTGTTTGAAGCTCATAATGGTTCCCAGTTCTTTGCAGGATGGTGTCCAGACTCTATAGCTTGACTAACTGTGCCCTCTTGGACTTCCTTTGCTACGCTGAGCTCCAGCCAGGAGGGAAAGACTTGCAGGTACATTTTACTACTTCTATATCTTTGCACATGATTTTCCTGCTGTCTGAACCTGTAAGAAACTGTGTTCTACCTCTACCCCTCACAGCTGCCACACTCTGTCCTTCATTTCCCATCTGTTTAGCTCTGAATAGCATTCATTACTCCTCTGTGCAACAACTGTCTCTATCTATGGCTACTTGTATCGTTCTGTCTTCATCTCTTATGAGATGGTGCTCTAGAGTAAGGTGGTAATTCTGATTCACCTCTCTGCTCTAGTACCAGAAGTGACACTTACTAAATGCTTATTGAGAGATTGAATGAATGAGTCATGATGGAACCTAGTATGCCTTCCCTCCTGAACACCTAAATGTTAGCATAACAAAACACCTTACTGTTAGCACATGGTAGGTATTCCATAAACAATATTGAATTAAATAATTTGTTTATACTCCCACTCATCTGCGAAGCACAAGGAAATTAGAATCATGTGATCAAAAGTCCCAGAGTTAAACACACAAGAGTTGAAAATAGGACAAAGTCACTTTCTACTTTCACTTGTTATAATATTTTCCCACATTTTCTCTGATTTTTTTTAGATATCATAATTTAGGACTCATAATTCATAATTACTTAAATATATGAAGTGTACTTGCCATTCTTTGCAAAGGTTAGTGCTATCATAGAAAGTGTAAATCTTCTTTTATGGAAAATATGACAAGCAAAATTATGACCCAAGTCAAGTTTTATAAAACATTGACTTGAATATGCTTGCTTTTGAAGTAATTTTAGTTTAATCCCTCATTAGCGATTCAATCCTTATTTATGTAGGATTATCAAGCTGATAATATTTAGTGTCATTGATGAATGGACCCATGGAAATAAGGTCAAGTTTAGAATTTTCTTCTCTTTAGAATCACTGAATATTTTACATCACACATTACTGTTTTATAGACTTTCAATGACTAGATAAATAGGGCCCTAGGTTTCACATTTATGAAGATATAAATAAATGAGCATGGATGTACCCAGATTGCCTAGAGATGAAAGATGGAGATGGAGATGTAACCACAGGAAATGTAGGAGAGGAATGGCCTGCCCAGCCCCTGGGAATACTGGTGGTGAAAGAACAAATCAACCTGGACAAAGTCTCAGCTTTTGGCTTGATTTAAATGGGACCAAAACTCACTATTAAAAGTGGGGGAAAAATCTGTTTTTTGGTTGTTTTCCTGTAATTTTTCCAAAAAGTTTGTATTTCTCAATCTTCAGCTCTACAGTTTACACACTCAATTTCTAGGACTGCATTTCTCTCCCCCACATTACTGTTTTCCATGTAAGGTTTTGAGTCTCCTTAAATCTGGGACTATCTTTAATGGAACATTCTGTTATACAACATTCTGAGGGGCAGACTGGAGCCTTATGGGCACTTTTGTTTAATGTAATGCTGTGTCCCTAAGGCACTGGAGAGTAGGTATTATTGATTTCAACAATGGTTGGCAGAGGCAAAACCAGAAGATGATGAAAGGAAATTTGTGGAATTATGTTAGAACGTGGTTTACTGGCTTTCGCTACCATTTACAGGGAGTGGCACAGAAAGCTTGGATAACAGAGTACTGCAATAATAAACTAAGGGTGGAGAATATGGAGTGTAAGAAAGACCTTGGGCTTTGGAATCAAATTTAACTGGCTTAGTCGCCCACACTGAGTTTCTGTGTCGGCTCTCATTTATAAAATGAGGTAAGACAGTATGTCAGATACTGGCAGGGCTTTACTGTACTCGTGACTGAGGGTGCAGGAATGTGGGAGGCCGGCGCCCTTGTTCCCGGTGGGACACACTTGAGGCATTCATTCCACCGTGGGCCACTCTGAAGCAACTTTGTGAGGAGCTTTGCCTCAGATCATGCCCATGGTTGTCTGCTGCAATCACTTCTATGATGCTTCTGCTCCCTTGTTAGTTTTCGGTATAATTCCTTAACAAATTACTGGCACGCAAATCCTCATCTCAAAGTCTGCTTGAGGAAGCTGACCTAAAAGATGTCTGTCTACTTTGAAAAATTTTGGTGAGGATTAGAAATCATGGGTTTAGGATGCCTTCTAGAATACAAAGGGCAAATAAATACTAATGATGACTACTCCTTTATGTAGTCTGATTGATATTTGTATTCTGCCTAACTATGCTTATTCAGCTTTTAGAGATTCAACTTCTAAAATCCCCAGTTGTAAGTACTTTTTAGGCTAGAAAATTGATTTCTCTCATAACCCATAGGGGTGAGCATAATTTCCTGTCATGCTAATTTTCTTGTAGTCTGAGCCCTCGTGATGAAAGTCAGCATGTAGATGAAAAGTGAATCAAATATAGATGTTAAATTGCTGCTTCAACTTAGTAGCCATGTTGCAAGGTGTCCAGTGGTTAAGATATAGGTTTAAAAGTCAGGTAAAACAGCATCTGAATTTGTATGCTTTCTGAGATTCTATAAAATGATGATACCTCTCAAGGTTATAATGTTTAACCAAGGAAGAGCTTAGATCAGGGCTTGTCACGTAGTTAGTGCCAGACAAATGGTAGCTTTTGCCCATTTTTATTATTATTGTATTTTAGTTTCTTCCCAAGATCCCAATAGGCTCTTCCATTCACATTTTGATGAGATTTTATTTCAAATATGCTTTTATTCTATCCAATATGTTTATTGACCTTCTACCAAAGGGAAGCTTGTGAACATTTGTCCTCCATTTCTGAGGTCTCATTTAGTGACATATTATTTTAAGGGACACATTAAGAACACATATCCACTTGTCATGGAAAATACGTTATAATAGAAATTCAGTTAAACTAGAATTTTGCAGACTGTACCATTGGAATATTTTTACTAAAATAAAAAGGAAATATCTGAACTAGTTTTCATCTCCTAGTATTTAGCAGATCTGGACTAAAAGCTATAAAACTATAGATTATATTTCCAGTGAACATGATAATATTCTCTTAAAAACTGCCATGATGGATAATTCTCTTTATAGAATGGTTTAGATTAAATCTTGCTTAAAGGCAAGGACTTGATCTAAAATAATTTTTCTGACTTCTTGTTCTGTTATTCTAAATTTATCCTAGTGACCTTTTCAGTAATCCTGAGGTTGGGAAATTGAAATCATTCAAATTTTCCCTTTTATTTTGATTATTTCATTATGGCCTCTAATTACCCCTATCTTTCAATTTAAAAATAGACTAATCTTTTTTTTTCTTTTAAGATGGAATAAGCTGTCATTTTCTTAAAGTATGAGCTTATATTCAAGAAAAACTTGCCCTTTCGGGGTGAAAAATATATAAATGAATTTTATTTGCCTCTGGGCTTCTAGACTTTTCTCTTTTCCCTTCTACAGGGAGTACTCTTGGGTTAGACTCCTGAGTATCACTAGAGCACAGGTTAAAATGCTTTTAAATTCATGTTGTCTCCTTAGACCTCTGGTTGAGAACACCCATCGGCTATCAGCAGGGACCTGCTTGGCTGAGATTTCTCAAGACTTCTCTAGAGCATTTTTTTTCCTTACACATTTCCTCCACAGGGGACTAACAAACAGATCAGAGGCAGACAGTTGTTAGCTACTGTGAATTTCTTTTGTCAGTTGACATTTCAATGTGTCTTCCTTTATGTCACTGTGCGTTATGCTTGCCTTATGTTGAGGATTCCCAGAGGCAATAGATTGTTTGTATATACTATGAATATCTTTATATGTATGCGTCTGTGTATGTGTGTATATATATATATATATATATCTGTATAATGCATAAGTGGGTATATATACCCACACAAAAAAATGCATTTATGATTCCAACTTGTCCTGTTATTCTCAATTTATCTAAATTTGTTTTCTATACCTAAATATGTAATGCTATTGATGAGAACAGCTGTGGTCACAAAGTCCCAAACTCATTTACAGTTTTGACTATCAGGAGGAGAGAAAAAAATAAATCAGTCATCCTGGAGATTACTTAGTATTGTTACTTGTACTTCAGTTTTAATACTTGTAAACAGTGAATAGTAATAGCCCCTAAATAATGTAGTTGCTTTGAAAATTCAGTCCTTAGATATGGGTGGCTCCTTTAACATACACATTTCTAGGAGTTTGGGTTAGGTTGGTTAACAATGGAGAGAAAGTTCCATGTTTTTATGAAACTTATATTCCAGGGATGGGGGAAAAATAAAATATAAAATTGTTTTGATAATATTTTTCTGTGTCCTAAACTCCCATGAAATAATGTTGTGGCTTAAAATACTGACAATCAAAAAGACAATTGACACAAGCTTGCAGAGAAGCTTAAACACTCATGTACTTCTACCGAGAATGTGACATGATGCAGTTACTCTAAACTTCAGTAGAAGTTTCTTAACATGTTGATAAGCAATTGCCACACAACCCAACAGATCCAGTCCTAGGTATCTACCAAAGAGAATGAAAGTACATGTCTATAAAAAGATGTGTATATGAAAGCTCAAAGCAGCATCATTCGTAGTAGCCAAAGAAGGGAAACACCCGACAAGTTCACTGGCTGGTCAATGGGTTGCAGAATGTGGTCATAGCCAGACAATGGAGTGCTACTCAGCAAGGAAAAGCAGTGAAGTTCCGATACATGCTGCAACATGAATGAACCTGAACAGCTAAGTAATCGAATCAAATGTAAAAGACAGAATATCCTATGGCCTTCTTTGTTTGAAGCCTACAAATGCAGATCTGTAGTGGAAGAAAGTAGGTCAGTGGTTGCCTGAGGCTGGGGGCGGAAGTAGGAAATGACTGCAAATGGGAATGACAGCTCTTTTTGATGTGTTAGAAGTGTTCTAAAATTGGACTATTGTGATAGTTTCATGAGTCTGTAAATTTACTATAAAATCATTTAATAACACTTATAAAA
This sequence comes from Perodicticus potto, assembly GCA_963574655.1. Lineage (NCBI taxonomy): Eukaryota > Metazoa > Chordata > Mammalia > Primates > Lorisidae > Perodicticus > Perodicticus potto. The sequence continues at coordinate 2,711 of CAUYRH010170936.1, read as the reverse complement.
CAAGTAAAAAGTCCATAATCTTGATTTGATTGAGGAAAAATTCAGGCAGGATCTGGCAGGGAGGATTCTTTTCTGCTCCATTTGGCATTCTCTGGGGCGACTTGAAAGCTGGGACTGGAATAATCTCTGCTTTCTAGCGCATCTCTCTGACTGCACGTAGTCTCTACATGAGGTCTCTTCAGTATGGTCATTTCAGGGTAGCTGAGTTGAAGGTTCTTAAGTTCCCTGTCCCAAGGGAAAGAGAGTCAACAAGAAGCTGTATCACCTTTGATTTTCTTTTGGGAGGCATTCCACTGTAGTCTACTCAAGTAATGTATACATGTAATGCCTGAGAAAAGAAAGGAATCCTGCCGTGTGTAGCAAGATGACGTTGTGCTGTGTGAAATAGGTGAGTCACCGAAGGACAAATGCTATATGATGTCTCTTATATGAGGTATCTAGAATAGTCAAACTCATAGAAGCAGAGACCAGAATAGCATTTGCCAGGGACATGGTGGGGGTAGCAGAGGGAAGTAAGTATGGGTTGTTGCTTTCTTTTCTTTTTTTTTTTTTTTTGAGACAGACTCTCCCTATGTCACCCTCGGTAGAGTGCCAGGACATTACAGCTCACAGCAACCTCAGACTCCTGGGCTTTAACAAATCTCTTGCCTCATCCTCCCAAGTGGCTGGGACCACAGCTGCCCACCACAATGCCCAGCTATTTTTTTGGTTGTAGTTGTCATTGCTGTTAAGCTGGCCCGGGCTGGGTTTGAACCTGCCAGATCTGGTGTACGTGGCTGGCGCCCTAGCTGCTGAGCTACAGGAGCCAAGCCAGGGGGTGTTGCTTTCAATAAGTATACAATTTTAGTTATACAGGATGAGTGGCTCTAGTGATATGCAGTACATTATACCTGTGCTGAGCATTACTGTATTGCATCCTTAAAAGTTTGTTAAGAGGGACAACATGTCAAGTGTTTTTACCACAATCAAAAACAAAAACTTGAGTAGTTTTAGACACAGTTTACCAGACATTCTTTAAGGTTCTTGGTTTGTATAGTAGAACAGAACAGTTCCCAAATCCTTGTTCTCTTAGAGCTTACATTGTAATAGGGGAACAGACAACACATTATAAGTATATAGAAAAAAAGTACAATTGGGTTTTGAATCTTCTTCATCAACCAACAAGGAGCTCTCCATAAACTGATTTCATTAGCCACCATGGGTTTGAGGGAAGTGGGTGAAGCTCATTTAAAAGAATACTGACGGCTCGGCGCCTGTGGCTCCACGGGCTAAGGTGCCAGCCACGTACACCTGAGCTGGCGGGTTCAAATCCAGCCCGGACCCGCCAAACAACAATGACGGCTGCAACCAAAAAATAGCCGGGCATTGTGGCGGGCGCCTGTAGTCCCAGCTACTTTGGAGGCGGAGGCAAGAGACTCGCTTGAGCCCAAGAGTTGGAGGTTGCTGTGAGCTGTGATGCCACAGCACTCCATCCAGGGTGACAGCTTGAGGCTCTGTCTCAAAAAAAAAAAAAAGAATACTGACAGTTACCAGCATGTTTGAACATGACCTTTCATGGCAAAAAGGATCATTTGTAATGGTACACTTTTAAATCACTCACTGGATTTTCACTGCTTATAGCTGAAATATAGTTTATATCCCTTCAAGGCCAAGCTCAACTGTTGAGTTCTCTATGAAGCTTTTTCTGAGTGCTTCTGTATGTTGGAAATTTTCTCTCAACTCCTAAGGTACCATCCTGGTCTCTTTATTATAATTCTTACTTATACACCTACATCTCTTCACTCAATTTTAAACTCAATGGTAATAGACAGTCTTGTGTTGCAAAGAGTAGTGCTTTAGACAGACTTGGCACTTAATAATGCTTGAATTAAAGGGAAAGCGAGGAAATACTTATTTTGTTAGAAAAAGATTTTGAGATCATGTCAGAATAACTTAGGTTTCTACAATGTTTAGTTGAGCTTTAAAGAGCTCTGGCAAAGGGAAGTTGAATTGAACAACTGTATTCTTAGCTAGCAGCTCATGAGAAATATTTTCTTCCTCTGGGGGAAAAAAGAGGCAGTATGTTCAATTAAAAATTAAATTGGGAGCTGATTAGCCACATGCTATTGATTCAGTAACTGAGAAGCCGACATGTTTGCAAAGTGTCTGCTTATAGAATATGAGTCATCGTCTCTTACTCCATGATTTTTCAAAGGTTGGTTCTATGCATGAATAGAAATTCAGTGACATTGTTTTTTTCAGTCTACTTGTTGGTTTATCTATTTTTTTAAAAAATTAATTAGCTAGGTGTTTGGTACCTGTTGAAGCCCAGGCTGAGCTATCCATTACTGCTTCACTTGTCAAACAATGAAATGCATGGAACTCCAAAATAAGTCAATCATTTGGAATTCCCGGCTATCTACATCCCCAAACTGATTATTAGACATGCACAGATTTCTGGCTAGCACCATGCATTAGGTTTGAAAGTAAACCTACCATGTGTGGAAAGAGATGAATCTGATCTGTATATTTTCCTATCAGTTGAGTATAGCTCTGGCTTAAAATTTATTTTATTATTATTTTTTTTTTTTTTGAGACAGAGCCTCAAGCTGTCACCCTGGATAGAGTGCCGTGGCATCACAGCTCACAGCAACCTCTAATTCCTGGGCTCAAGCGAGTCTCTTGCCTTCACCTCCCAAGCAGCTGGGACTATAGGTGCCCGCCACAACGCC
>CAUYRH010170934.1:0-68126 GCA_963574655.1 Perodicticus potto | reverse complement strand
GGGGAGGGGAGGGCAGGGAGGGAAGGGGAGAGGAGGGCAGGGAGGGAAGGGGAGAGGAGGGCAGGGAGGGCAGGGGAGGGGAGGGCAGGGAGGGAAGGGGAGAGGAGGGCAGGGAGGGCAGGGGAGGGGAGGGCAAGGAGGGAAGGGGAGAGGAGGGCAGGGAGGGCAGGGGAGGGGAGGGCAGGGAGGGCAGGGGAGGGGAGGGCAGGGAGGGAAAGGAAAGGAAGGGAAGGGAAGGGGTAAAAGGAAGAAGGAAGAGGAGGGGAGGGAGGGAAGATAATCAGGTATTGGACAGCTGTCCTGGGCCTTTCTGGGATCATGATGAATATTTTTTGATATTGACCTTTAGGTAATTTCCTCTACTGACCTCTGTATTTTATTTGCCAAAAACTTGTTTTGTTCACAGCAGAAATTTCTATGTCCTTTGCGTTGGAAGCAGAAAGAGGAGAGGAGAGGAAGAAAAAGGGAAGGGAAGGAGGGAATGAGACAAAGAGTTGAGTTGTGTAAATGCAACAACACACATCAAGCATTTGCCACACAGCCTTATGCTAAGGACTGCAGAGGTACAGAAAGGAAGAAAATCCCAACACATTACAGCAAGATGTGAGAACATTCATATGGGAGGGTACACTGTAAATCTTTGCCTTCTTCTGTTGGGAGAAGGAATTGGAAATCAGAAGATCTCTACTTGCAGACAGTGCCATGTGCCCTAAATAATTAGCCAGATCCATTCTCTTTCAGGCCAATTGTCCCCATGTAGGGTCCTTTGTAAAGCAAACACTCCTGGAGCACAGTAGTACCAGAGATTTTCATTCCCAACAGCGCAGGCTCAGTGTCACCCTAGTAGCAGAGCCTGCTTTCTTCCTTCAAGGCAGCCTTATCAGTAGAAGACAATTAGCATTTATCCAAATGGACTCCTTAGGTGGCCCAGAAGGAACAAAAGAGCCACCCCTGCTGGGGACACTCTCTTAGAAGTGAACCTCTCACAGCCTTACCCCCAAGTCATGGGGCTGCCCTATTCCTGCTCAGGAGGGGACACAGGCCTCCATTTGCACCTGCTGCTGCCCTAGGGCCAGAAGAACAGAGGACTGGCCTCAGCCTGGCCTGCTGTCAGGCAGGGTGAGAGGCTGGGGGGTCATGATAACAGGCTCCGGCATCTAAGCCTGCAGCCTGCCCCTCTCTGCTCTGCACACTTATGCAGCTTTCAAAACAAGATTTGCTTCCACTGAGAAACAGGTGTGGGTGGACACCAGGTGGGAGGCATTCCTACCTCCGGAGGAGCTGGTAAGCCTCCGCGCCAAGACAGAAAGGTGGAGATGCTAACCCCATCCTGCAGACCAGCGGCGAGGAAAGGACAGAGGAGAGCATGCTGGCCCACGTTAGCTTCTACACCCCCTAATAAAATGAAGGGAGAGTCATCCTCTCCTGGGGACAGAAATGGAATTTCCTGAACTACCTGAGTGATATCTTTCATTGAAATTAATTTACAGCCAGCCACGCTTGAGATGCAGCATTGGGAAACTGCGCGTGGGGCGTTTAGCAATCACATCCCCACGGATGAGAAGAGAGTACCCCGTGTATTCATATTTACTCCCTAGAAGACGGGTTGCCAGGGGCTTTGCCAACTGGGCTTCTTTGTTCTCTGCCTTTTGGCTCAGCTCAGGCAGCAGACGGCACCAGCAGGAGATCAGAGAGAGATGGGTATTTCCACCGTGTTGACGCCAGGGTGGCTGAGACCATGGTCCTCCCATGGCGCAGTTCCTCTCCTAAGCAGCATCGCCCTCCTGGTCTCAGTCCCCACCTCCTCGCCTGCTCTTTTCTGCCAAGCGGTAGGGGCTCCTCCCCACCCTTGCTACCCTGTGGTCGGGTCCCTTAATCCTGATCATACATTTGTAATAAGGCCTATCACCAAAATCTCTTCCATTACCCCTTTGAGGTTGTTATCCATTTCCTTCTAGGGTTTGGATCACAAATGCAGAGCAACTTTGCAGCTTTCATAGCTTAAGCTTTGAAGATACTCAGGTCTCTATCTTTTAAAACCTGCTACAATTGATTCAACATTCATGCCTTTAATAATTATTACATACCAGGTACCACCACCGAGGCCCTGGACATTCCTGGTATTTACCTGAAAGTGCTCATGTCCTATGCTGGAAATATTCTTTTCTGATGATATATGTCTACTTCTGAGGAGCTACGGAAATGTTCACCACCCTGAGTGTAAGCACCTTTCCTGCTCTTGCACATACAGACTCCCAGTTGAGACCTAATCACCGAGAACTAGAAAACATCTAGGAATTTCCCGAATGTCACACGCCAGACATGATAGAGCACCAAGGAAAGCGTGCACGGAAAAACACGTCCTTTCTAACTTGCACTCCAAATCTTTTTTGTACCCACTGAAAAAATCATTTCATGTCCTAAATAAAAATACATAGTAGGGTCATCCCATTACAAGAGAACATAGGGCCCAGACAGATGAAGTCAGTCGACGGCCTGAGAACATCTTCACACTTCCCTGCTGCGTTCTGTGATCTCAGAGATTTACTCTTCACATCTCGCAAGTACACTCAGGCCTTTCAATTTCATTATGACATTAAAGATGTAATTTCAGCATTTTAGGGTCCTGAATGATATCCAACAGAAGGCCCATGGGGAACTTTGGGAAAACCGTGATTTATATCACGTCAGCCAAGGAGTCATCTCTTGAAGAATTTCTCTGCTGGCTTTGATGTCGTGTCTCCCACACGGCCCAGCACACACTCTTGAAATCCTGACAGATGCCATTTCGTGGCCCATGAATACATACATAGAGGACAGGATATAACATTTTTTAATATTAGCAGATCGCCCCTCTTAATGCCTTCAGACTCCATTTCCTGGTAGGGTGATGCACCATTTTCTCCTGCTATAAAAGGCACCGGGTCTGAAAGGGATTTCTGCAAATGAGAGACAACTCAGCGGGGAACTGCACGGATCAACGTGCACGCCTGAGAGAGGGAACATGCACATTTCAGAAGATGCCCGTGTGAACAAACGACATGAAGCCACGGCGCCATCCCCAGACACCCCTGGCACACTGTTTATGTTCCCAGAATGGAGATGGAAGCCTTGTAGACAAGGGCAGGCACTGGGCTGGCTGAGACCCTGCTTCTGCCACCTTGTGATTAGAAAGTGACTCGGGTGACAAGGAAGGTGTGTTGAGCTGTGGGCCATTGCATCGCCCCGGGGTTACACTGCCTGGCTTCCAATCTGGGCTCTAGCCCACATCTGTTCTGTGATTTGAATCACTTTCATCAACTTCTCTAACTCCCAGTTTTCTCCTCTATCAGCTATGGGTATTAATAGCAACAGCTCCCTAAGGTGGTTGCACGTGATGTGTAATCTATAAAAGTGAGTGCCTGACACATTATTTATTAGTCTTCAACAAACAGAAGCTATTATTATAGAATGATTTAAAAAAATGCATTCCTTAATCACCTGCTCCTCGTGAAAGAAGGCAGAGTAGCAGGAAAATCATAGTCTTGAGAGACTCTCAAATAACCAATAGTGTAGTGAAGAACATTAACAAGTCAATGCATGATAGCAACTGAGAAGAGCAATATTATCCCTAGACAGCAAGAAAATAAGAGAAGGAAACCATCTCGACTGCAACTGTGCTCTCAAGTCTGCAATATGATATCCCAACAACTGCAGCAATTGGGATTAGGGTCCTCTCCAATGGCCAGTGAGTTGGAAATGAGGAGAAATAATTTTAAGTCCTGTCTATGTGATGAGGAATGTATGTTTCAGGGGCTTAACATAGCTTATTTACAAACAGAGGGCCAAGTTCAAGCTGCCCTTTGAGCTTTGAATGGCTGAAATATTGACACCTGAAGTAGGAAGTTTTGAAGTTTTATTTAGGAGAAAATGGCCCATAATCACGGCTGAACTCAGAGAGTTTGTAAAGAATCCAAGATCCTAGCTGGGGTCATTATTTGTTCCTAGATAATAACACCTATATCTTTAGGGCACCACAAAGTGTGCAAAATAATGATCCTGAGCAAGAGAACAATGCTAAATGATTTTTTGACGTATTGTCCTTACGGAACAATTACAACACTTATGGAAATTAAGTGTATTATAGCAGAATGTCTTCTAAGAAAAAAATGTTTTACAGTTGAAATATGAAAAATTTCAATGACGGCCATCTGAAAAAAAAAAAGTAGGCTATACAGAAAACACATTCCTTCTGGGTCCTTAAACAATTTAAGTTTGGCTCCATGTCCAGTTGTGGAAAATACATTGGTGCTCGCTTAATACAAACATGTGTCCTGAGCCCAGCCTCCCGGTGCACCTGTGATCCTTCCTCCCTCAGAACACTTTTGAACAAATTGTTATCTGCATGCACCTGGTCCCGACCTGCTGTCTTCCCGCCCCATGACTCCATTGATTGACTCCATCCCTGTGACTAAAATTGACGAAAACCCAGGTCTTTGAAGGGCCAGAATGCAACAATTTCATCAATTTCAATTGCCTTCTGGCTTCCAGAATAGGAACCCACTGGGAAGTTAGACCAAGCCTGCTGAACTGGCAAAATTGAGAAAATGAACACACTGCCTCCCTTTAAATTCACTGAAGGTAGACATGGGGGAATCACACTGTGTCAGTGTCCCAAAGAAAGGTTTGAGGAGGCCCTCCTCGACCCACAGGTGAGTGTCAGCTTGGGTCTTTCATCTCCATACCTTTTGCATTTTGGGGCTCCAGGCACCTGCTTTCTATGTCTTCCCAAATCTTCCCACATCCACACAGCCTCTCTCCCACCTTGAAAAATTCCTACTTTGTTCTTAGGGATTGTGGTAGACAGAATAATGCTCCCTCCCCTACCCCCCTCCAAAAAAAATCCACATCCCATTATAATTCTGGAAACCTGCCAACATGTTCACTTATACGGTGAAAGGGACTCTGCAGATCTGGGTAAGTTAGAAATCTTGAGATGGCAAAATTATCCTGCATTGTCAGGGTGGAGACATAATGATGAAAGCACAGGGTGGAACTCAGGCAGCCTCTGGAAACCAAAAACAGCAAGGAAATGGATTCTCTCTCCTGGAGTTTCCAGAAGGCAGTGCAGCCCTGCAGAGGCTGGACTTCTGCTCAGTGAGACACGTTTCTGACATCTGACATTCAGAAGTGTCATAAAGAAAAAAAAATGTGTGTTGTTTTTAGCCACTGCATTTGTGGTAATTTATCACAGCAGTATGGGACACAAATACAAGTATCTGCAGCACTGTGGCATCGCTCTGCAGCCACATGGGGTGTCCGTTCTGGCCGACAGGCTCACTGGCTCCTGAGAGTCCTCAGCTCCCACATCTGTAAAGCAGGGGTAATAGCTCTTGTTCTCTCATGAGCCATTTTCATAGTTATTGCCCTTAAAACAGTGCCCAGCTTATACCATGTATAAAATAAATGGTAGCTATTCCTATTGCATGTAATGTCAATTTTCACCTGCCTATACTGCAAAATGTTACAAAGTTAAGACAGCTCCTGAGACAGTGCTTTCCTCAGCTCATTGTTATAAAGTGTCCTCAGCGTCACTGCATGAAGTTCCTACTGCAGGATCTCATGGATGAAAAATATTCCTACTCACCTACAACTTGAAGTTACCTTAGAAACACAAACAGTGTAACCTAATCATCTATATCCTCATTATTAATCTGAATAATAAATAAATAAACAAAGTGGACAGGGGAGGGAGAATTTATATGGTCACCAGGCTGAGATGGAGCCCGGGGAAAATGCATGACTGGAGGTAATTATAAAAGCAGCACCAAGTGCAGGGATGATGTTGAAAGAGCAAGAGTAACACCATTTTGTAACAAACCATCCACTTTTGGACTATCAAGGCCAAGCAGGGTGCTCACCCCGCCTGCAAGATAGCAGTCCAAGCCGAAAAACAACTGTCTGATACAAGCCCAACTAATAGGCATAAAAAGTATCTAAAGTAGCCAATCATACTCGTCACAGCCTGGAAATCCCCTACCCTACTAGTAACCGCAATAAAACCCCCAGCAACCCAGAGATCAGGGTCCTCAGCACACTCCTGCTGCAATGAGGGCCCAGGCTTGAGCTTGAATAAAGGCTCTTTTGCTTTTGCATCGTGTTTGTCTCCCTGGTGGTCTTTGGGGATTACATGATCTGGGCACAACAATGTTTTGCAGCCCTTCCTGTGTCAGAGCCCATAATCTCTGCAGGCTTCCAGCCAACGCCAGGCTGAGACCAGGGAGAGGGAGGGAGGCGGCCAGGGCCCCGGATTTAAGGGCGTGCTCTCAGGCACCCATGCTGGAATGCAGACAGTGTGCACCTCCTTAAGTTTTGTGTCCTGGGCACCTCACTGGGATCACCCTACTACAGGTCCTGAGAAAACCTAAGGGAGTAGACAAGTCCTCAAACAACAGATGTACCCAGTCTCCTGGAGGAAAACAGCCACTGGCATCAAGGCAGGGAATTCTGTAAACTTCCTGTACAACATCTCCAAACCAGTCCTAAGAGACTAGCTGGAATGTGGGATAGAAGAAGTTCCACCTCACTGTATCTGCTCATTTTGAGAATATTTGCTTGTGATGGTAGCTCCTCCAAAACGGACACTCATAAAACCCCAGGAAGACCTCATCACAGAGCCAGGGTAGGGAAGGGATTGCCTTCTTGATTATCCGGTCATCAATGCTGACTCTTCACCACCCACCCCCCAGCACCGCCACCCACTCCAGCCATCTCCGGAGTTGATTCTCGCCTATGAATGCCAGGGTTCAGAGCCACTGTGTCTCTTATTAACCCTCACTTTCTTCATTTCCAGATGGAAATCATGAGAGCACAGCACCACGTCACAGGTGTTCAGAATAGACACCTGGCGCTTAGGACAGGGTTTGGCACGTAAATAAGGACCATGCAGTATCAGCTGTTTGTATCACCATAAAAATGGTACCTGTTTTGTTCCTACTTGGAGATTCTCAGGATGCAGAGCACAGTATATGCTCAATGGGACCTCTGTTAAATAAATAAAACAAACAGCAAATCAATAAACCTGAGGATCCAACTTCCAAAGGGTTAAGGATGATGGAAACAGTCTACTTATGTAGAGTTGAGGTTTGCTAATCCTGTAGATCAGTCTTTCCCACGTGAACACAGACCCTCCCCAGCCCTACTCAGTGAGGATCCTGGAGAAACTCTGTGGTGACACAGGGGCAGGGCTGGGGAGGTCTCTCGGAAGGGTAGGGTGATGTGTCTGTCCAGGGGCCTGGACTACAAGAGATAACAAAAAGTAAGCTTTCCAGGATGAGGAACATTTACCAGTGGATGATAAAAGGCCAGTGAACCAAGCCCACAGGGAGGGAAGCCACACGGATGAAGATCTGATGAGAGGAATGGTTGGAACTAACCAATCAGAGCTGGTGTAAACAGCACGATGAGAAAACAGGGAGAGAGGTGGAGGTGGGCGGCCTCCAGGCTGTGCAAGAACTTGTAGGTAGAGAGTCTATGTCTTATCCTCACTGCGATGGCAAGTTACCCAAGGATTCTACCCTGCAGAGAGACTTGATTCTGTTTGCATCTGAGGTCCCTCTTGCTCTGTGAGTGGACTGGCTTACAGGGCTGTGTTGGGAGGACCAAGCAGGGGGCCAGCAAGGAGAAAGTTGGCATTGCCCTGGAGCAGGCTGATGGGATGGGGGGACAGGAGGATGTCATCCGACTCAAAACACCCGAACAGAGAACTCAGGACTTCAAAAGCGTTGTCAGGCGTGGGGGTGGCCGGTGGGTTGGGAAGCTTTGTGGCGTGGAACAAAGCATGTTCTATTTTTCTCTCTCTCAATAAAGAAACTCTATTTTTTATACACATAAGAGCCATGCTTGGTGGGAGCAGAGAGATTTCATCGTTTATTTAAACCTTTACTGAGGGCCTCTCGAGGCTTAGGGTTTTGGTGATAAAAGTAAAATATTTTATGCCCTAAAGGAGCCACAGCAGCGTGCGGGAGAGACCTATAAGGAACGTTTACAAAACACTCCCGGCCTCTCCTACTCCTGAATCTGCTTCCCCTCCGTCTTTCCCCGGGGACAATAACTCCCTCCTTCCGTCTGCTTTGAAGACCACCACTGACTCTTCCTTTGTCTCTGGGCCTCATCCAATGGGCCATTCGCTCCAGCAGCTCCACATTTGAAAGGTGTAAATCCCACCTGGAGTCCCCACCTGCAATGCTGCAACGTCCCTCCCTAACACCTGCCTCTCCCACTATGTAGAGCTTGCTCTTCTGTGACGTCTTCGTAGCTCATCCCAGCACCCCCTTCAAGGTGCTTCCCTCTCACCATTTCCCACCTTCACATGCTTGGAAGGCACACGCACACGCACACTCTTTAACACACCTCCCTGATTTGTTTTTCCGCCTTGCACTTATCACCAACTGACACACACTGTAAATTCACTCACTTATTTGTGTGTTTCCCTCCCCTTCCCATTGGGATGCAGCCTCCATGAAGGCAAGAGTTCCAGTATTTCCCCTTGGGGCCTGGTACATGGAACATGCCTGATAAATATTTGTCAAATAAACGGATGGCTGTTTAAAAAGTGGTAAACGGTGTGATAGAAGCTTGTAAAACAATGTAGGCGAATTACAGCATGGCCCAAAAAGGCATTTGGGTCTGAAGAATGAGGAAGAATCTTCCAGGTGCTACCATGGGAAGGAAAGTTCCCAAAGGAGGGCGAAAGAGTCCAGATACCACCTGGGTCTGACCTAACACCACGGCAATGAGACTGAGGAGGGTGGTATTTGATTTTGATGAAAAACCCACCAGGCCTGGAGGACCCGCTTCACCTGCAGGACGTGAGAGAGACAGCAGCTCAAATGTTTGAGCCTGGTCAACTGGGCTGGGTGACACGACTCACAAGGAAAGGGACTGAGGATGGGAGGCAGGTTCCTACAAAAATGTAATGAGTTCAAAATGTCAGAGCACTTTGAGGTGGAACATTAGTGAAACATCACAGGAATGGAGAAGCATGAATCGTATGTGTTCAACTTTGATTTGAGGACAATCAATGACACAGTGGGGCATGGGGGAAGGAGCGAGCAGACAGAAAGGGAGGGAGGGGGTGAGGGAAAGAAAACCAAAAAGAAAGAAAAAAAAAGAAAATAGTGACTAACATATATATTGGATTCAATTTTGACCAAAGTACATTGGAATATGTATTGGAAGGTTCTGATTCAGGAGTGGTTGGATCCTCTGATGGAGAACACCATGCCAGGTGTGAAGACCACCACGGGCTCCCAGAGTGACCACAACCCCCCTTCTTCTGCCCCAGGGGGCTACAGATACAGGTCATTTGAGGAGCATCTCACCTTTTAGTGTTGCTCAAAGTTAGGACATGGGCAGGTGTCTATCCATGACATTAAGAAATAGAAGTGGGTCCCTCATCAGTGAGAATTTGAGACGCATGGCTCTCATGGACTGGACCCCACCAAACCCCTCACTCCTTGAATCTGCACCTTCAGACCCTGATGTCACCTGCCTAGACCTTTGGGTATTTGTTTGTTTGTTTGTAGAGACAGAGTCTCACTATGTCACCCTGGGTAGAGGGCTGTGGCATCACAGCTCACAGCAACCTCCAGCTCTTGGGCTTAAGCGATTCTCTTGCCTCAGCCTCCCAAGTAGCTGGGACTACAGGCACCTGCCACAATGCCCGGCTATTTTTGGTTGTCATTCTCAGCGTTGTTTGGTAGGCCCAGGCTGGATTTGAACCCACCATCTCCGGTGTACGTGGCTGGCACCCTAGCTATCTTTGGGTATTTGTGTTTATCACCTCCAAGACACAGAAACAACAAAAGAAGAGAGACTAAGAAAGGAGACAGACAAGGAGTGATCAGCAGAAAGGAAAGACTGAAAAAGAAAAGATGCTGGCTGCTGCTCCATCTGGGATTCTGAAGTAGCTGCTGTTAATCATTTTGTTACTATTATCATTGTCACCGATTTGTTTCTAAGAATGTTCAGACTTAGATTGCTTGTAATTGTGCGCACATGCAGCACACCCACAGTGTTCGAGCTGCGGTCTCGCTACAGATGCAGTCCCAGGTAGAAGGTGGCAGGGTCTGAGCTGGCATCTCACATATCACAGCCTCCCCTCCTACAGCACTGCCTCTCCGCAGGTGTGGGCTCGGGGGGACAGGTGCGGGCTCGGGGGGACAGGTGCTCACTCCAAGGAAGACAAGTAAAGCCTTCACGAACTGTTATCAACCACAGACAACAGTTGACTCTTTGGAATTTTTGTTCACAAATGAATCTGAAAGCATCTCTCTTCCTTCCCAATGTGAAACTTTCTTCAAGAGAGACACACGTATTGTAGACTGGCTCGTGGCATTTGTAGATTCTTGAAGATTTTCTGTGAACACTATCCCATCGTCGGCTATTCAAGTCCATTTTAATGCATCTTCTTCTTCAATTGCTGTGCCTTTTATTCGTCATCTTTTCTTTCTTGCACTGGTTAGGACAGCCGGTAGCATGCTAAAGTGGAGAGAGCAGGCATCCTGTCCTTGTTCTCGCTCTTAGAAAGCATTCAGTCTGTCACTATTAAGGATGATAGCTGTTGCCTGTCAGAGAACGCCTTATTCTATTGAGAAAGCTATTTTCTGTTCCTAGTTTTCTGAGTTTTCTCATAAATGATAGAGATTCCACATCTGTTCATGGCCTTACCTTTTCATTTCATTGAAAGACACTGATGGACCAACATTGGAGACTAATAGTATTTCCAAATAGAAGGCATATTAGCAAGTGGTAAGGGACTGAACTCAGGGCCATGAGAGTCGTGCTGTGTCATGTTTATAAAACTGTATTCCAGGTTAACTTCTGAACAGCAAGAGTTTGAGTCTATACCAGAGGATGAGAAGGGGAGGGGAAGGAGAGATGGGAAAGATCGGTCATCGGAGATGAAGGGGCAGTTAGCCAGGAGGAAGAAGTTCTAGTACGCTTTTGTGTGGAAGGAGATGAGTAAAGTTAACAATAATGTATTGTGAAGTTCACAATAGCTAGAAGAGAGGTATTTGAATGTTCTCATCAGGAAGAAATGATAAGTGTTTAATGTGATGGATATGCTAAAATATACCCTAATTTAATCATCACACAACATTTACATGTACCAAAACATCATGTTGTACCCCATAAAGATATATAATTACTCTATGTCAAACATAAATAAATATATATGTGTATATATACTTAGATATACTAAGTAGCTGTGTGGCCAGAGCACCTGCTACGACCCTCAGAGCATCCCACCTCGCCCTTCCTGGGGCATCGGCCCACTCCACCTTCCAGTATCCTGGAAGATACTGATTCAGGACCATGCCCTTACATTTTCAGTTGAAACCTAAAAGTTTCTTTGGAAGGCATTTGCTTTTGGACCTTTCCCCCTTAGCCAACGTTATTGATGTTTTCATTATCACTCTGTGATAAAGTACAGAAACTGCTTGGTTTTTGTGCATTAAATACGAATTGTCTGACAAGCCTGTGTTGCATAACTGACTGGGATTTGCAACCTCACTCCCCACAGCAGGATGACCTCATCCTCAGTTAAAAAGGAACCCTGGAAAAAGCTTACAGAGCTTCCCAAATAGTTCTCGTGTAATAGAGCTGACTTCAATAGTCTCACGCCTCACGTCACATCCTCCCTTCTCAATCCTTTCTCTGCCTTGCATCTTAATTAAAACTAATCTCATCAGGGACTCTAATTCATAGGACGTTAATCTTGTATAATGTGTCATCAAACCTCAACTATTATTTGCTTAACAAAATCCCAGTTCTTTAAGATGCTGATGAGAGAAACATCAATTTGCAAACACTCTGCCCCCCACACTATTAAGGAAGATGCTTTTAATGAATTCTATCACCAGCCACTCTGAGGGTGAGAAAAACCCACATGACTTCAACATTTAATACAAGAAGAAATGCCAAAAACAGGTTAATGTTTTGCTGTATTTTAAACGCTTATGTTGACAACTTAATACTACCTCCAGTGATGTATATATAACATCATTAGAATATAACACACACTGTCCAAATGTGAAAATCTCTAGAATGTGGGGCTTAGGTCAAATAGCCCTTTCTAAACACTATTCCCCTCCTACCCTCTAATAAAATGTTCTAATTCCCTCAACACTTTGAGAGCAGGAAATCAGAAAGAAAGATCTGGCGAATCAAATGTTCACACATCGAAACACAGGGTAAAACAGGCCTTAAGACCTCTGTGCCCAGGTAAGCTTTGTCAAATTATCCCTTTATTCTATTTGGGAATTTGAAACTTCTCTGATATTTCACCCATAGAGTTTTACTTGATAATCTTCACCTGCAAGCGGTGCAACATCGGTGGCCAAGCTATGCAATTTGGGGCGTTTTAGGGAGCTTCAGTTATGCTATGAGAGTTGGTCCCTGAAACAAGACCGAACCTGAAGGACTGAAAAGAGCCTTGAGCAGCCTTAGGCATCTCAACAGGGATAACTGTTAGGATGCCCCCATTACAATAAATAAGCTCTCCCCATTACTGCTATTTCTGTGCCTGTCCACTGGGGAAAGGCATCAAAGGGTAGTGTCTGGCATATGAGACCATCTGCTTCTTAGCTAGAAGCAAAGTTTTGTAGTTGGTATTTCTACCAAGACTGCGTTCAAAGGTGGTATCTCAAAGCAACTTGGGTAAGAAGCTACTGGAACAAAAACAAATGGATATTGGATAGGTAAAAGCCACAAATCCCCTTTGCTCCATACATAAGGATGTGACATAAGACTTCCAGGACCAGAGGGTTCATTTAGGGTAAGTAGAGTGAAACATTCTCCCTCACAAAGCTGGTGACAGTTGTTTAAAGGTAGGATTCCTTGTAAACTTAGATTTCCTAAAATCTTGTCTGTCTGTGCAACTGTCCTGACATTTAAGGTTTCCAAATTCCCTTTGATCTGCACCCAGCGTTTATATCAGAACCTCCCCTAAGTGAATGCTACATGGGCAACATATTTCCAACATCTTTCTCTAAATATTGCCCAAAGGGCTACAACATTGAAAAATTAGCAAAATGAAATGCACCGTAAAGAGCACTTTAAAGCCAATAGCTCTTGCGTTTATTCCAATCTGAAAGAAATCAGAACATGTCTTTTTTCCCTAAACTTAATCCAATTGATTAAAGTAAGAATTGTTTTATAAGGGCCTTCCAAATGTTCTCCAAATCACAAAGTGATTCCGGTAAAAACACTGCAGACCAAATCCTGGACTTTCACAAATCAGTAAGCACATTTATTTAAACAATTTACAATTTAAAATGCACTTTTTTTCATCTCCTCAAAAATCAGGGTAGACTGACAAGTTAATTGAAAAAAGACATACACGCTCATACACATGATTTTCAGCAAGTACTGGAAATGAAACAATCCATCCATTTCAAGAAAAAGAAATTAAAATGGCATGTTTCCTGTGCGTTTCCTATTATACAAGGCACATTTGTCCACCCCGTGACTATTCTCTTCACGAATCTTTATGCACTCTGCTAACAGTACTGGGGAAACAGTTGTCAGTATTCCTCAATTTTTACCCTGTAATACTTTCCTTGCCTTTGCCATAACCTTCTCCCCTCCATTTTTCCACTAGACCCAAACAGCCCCCCACAAGGCCTCAAATCCCCAATATGTTACTACACAGATGTGAAGAATAAAAGCAAACTCCTGGCTTTTGAGTTTTAAAGATCAAGGTTCTCCTAGCCTTCGATAATAGATTTAAGACTAAGCGCATTATCCCAACTCTTAGAGGATAATTCTCCAGCCTAAGGAAGAGGAAGAGATATGAGGGAAAAAAAAAAGAGAAAGAGAGAGAATAAGAAAAGAGCTTCTGAGAAAGGACCATTTACCCAACATGCTCCTGAGAAGAACCTCCCAGAGAAGTGGGGCAGAGGAACAGGAGATAGACCCCTCCCCACTCCCAGCCCTTCACCCCGGATACATGTGCACTGGCAAGTCTAGAGCAGAAGAAACAATCTATGCCCTAAATTTCTATGTAGAAGCATAAAAGTTAAAACCTACCAGTCGGCTACTCCACCACGGCAAGATAATAAGAAAGCCGACGGTTCCTTATTATTGTAAGATAGGTGATATGTCTGGCTGCTAAGTCAGAAACTTTGAGAAACTGAGGTGACAGCACTAAGAATCTCATGACCAGGATGACTAAGAAGGAACAGGGGAGATGCTATTTATCCAAAAGTGTTCATGCTCAGAAAGAATCCAGGTGTCTGATGGAACTGGATCTGGACTGCACAGCCAAGGGACCAGACAGATGCCAGAAGATGCCAAGGTGGAGAAGTTGGGATGGCCGAGACCCAGATGGGACAAAGAAAGAGAGACATCTTCCCCAGACCTGGGACTTAGACACTTCCCGAGAAAAAAAAAGGTGGTCGGAAAATTCTAAAAGATGAATCTTGAAATTGGAGTGCTTTTACACTTAAGGAGCCTATAAAATCACATCAATGAAGGGGATTAAAAGAAAAAGCAAAGAGATAGCAATTCCGCCTTCCCTACCATACTTCCTAGACAAAGACTTGGAGATTAAAATAGAGAAACATTTTAACTTACACTTACATGGAAGACGGCAGGCATCTTGTGTTATCTTTAGAAAGTCAAGCAGATATGGGCTTGGGAAATGCCACCACATTTCCCACCACTACCACGCAGTGACATCTAAGCATTTTCCTATAGCAATTACATTTCCATAAAGAAATACTATCCAAAACTTGGACACAAAGCAAGATGGTGACTCTTGTCCTTGCAATACCATTTTTTAATCCTCACCCGAGGATTATTTAATTATGAGAGAATGCACCTGTGTTTGGCTTTGCTAATTACCATCAGATTGGCATTCATACATGGTCAAGCTCTATGTTAACTTCTAATCATGGCTTATTGCTTAATATGATGTGAACCAACATCGCAGCTAATGAAACAAGCTCAATATTGTATTCTGTTATCACATTGCTTATAAACCCCCAGCTCCTCAAAGATTCTTCACGTCTTTCTTGTTCCCTCCTTAATGAACAAGGTGCATAAAATCATCAATGCAAGTTCATGTTATATTTTTATCACACTTTTGAAAATTATACTTTGAGACTACAATGGCGGATGCATTTCCAGATTAGTGCATTATATGTATGACTGCTAGGATGGTTGCCCACACATTAGTGGGACTGGTCCAAGTCCCCAGGGCATGAAGCACCTGCCATCTAGTCACACTCATCAGGCAGTGGTTTCAGAGGTAAAGAAAGCAAATTGGACAAAAAAAAAAAAAAGAAAGAAACAAAGAAACAAAGCAAACAAGCAAATTGGTGCCACCAAAAGTCATCATTTGCCTCTAGGTACTTTTTCTATAGCACTGTATCTATCTCAGAAAAGGTAAAACAGATTGGGAAGCCTCCCTCCATTCCCATCCCTTCCTGCCTGAAGCACAGACAGAACCCACCTCTCATCAATGTGCCCTCCCCTTCTCCCACAGCCTACATTTCTCAGCTCCTATCCTGACCACAGAGCCTCCAAACACATGGAGAAGATTCCATAGAGTAGTCACTCTGACACCAAACCAAAAACCACTCCTGGTTTTATTTTGGCCTAAGCCAAATGAAACCTGAATCTGAATAAAATTGAGAACCAGTGCTCTGGTTGACTCTCTGTGACATTCTTATTTCACGTGACACAAATGAAATGATTGATCCCACTCATGTGAGGTCTCTCACATGAGTGAGAGTAGACTCATAGACAGAGAGCAAAGCAGGTCAGCTTGGGGTTGCAGGGAGGGAAAGACAGGGAGTTGCTATTACAATCAGCTCAGAGTTTCAGTTATGCAACATGGTGAGTTCCAGAAATGTGCCTGCAACACTGTGTGCAGACTTGTTATAACAGCACTGTGCTGTGCATTTGAAAATGTGTTAAGTGGGTAGATCACATGTGACATGTCCTAACCACAATAAAGAAAGCACAAACAAACCCCAAATGCAGCATCATATCTACACAATGGGCTAATTATTCAACCACAGAAAGGAAGACGATTCTGACACATCCTACTATGTGGATGAACCTTGAGGACATTATGCAAAGCGACATAACGAATTACAAAAGGAAAATATTGCACAATTCCGTTCACATGAGGTCCCTAGATTAGTCAAATTCACACAGACAGAAAGTGCAACTGTGGGTCCCGAGTGGAGCGCTGAGGGAATGGGAGGTTTCTGTTCCATGGGTACAGAGGCTCAGGTTCATGAGAAGAACAGAGCTCTGGAGACTGAATCCACAACGTGAATGTACGTTCCACCACTGAACCATTCACTCAGAAATGGTTATGCTGGTAAACGATGAGTGGTGTACATTTTACTACAACTAAAAATAAGATGTTAAAAAGAAAGAAAATTGCTCTATGTAATAATTTACTCAGCACTGAATAATTGAAATCTAGCCTGTTTACCACCCACCTGGCCTTGGGGCACAGTCCTTCTGGCAACTCCCTCGCTCAGCTGTCTACCACCCTACTGTCCCTCTGGGTGAGGATGGTCCTGCTCGGGGAAGTAGTTGTCTTTCTCCTTCCCTTGCCTGTCTCCCTCCCTCCTCCCCAACTAACACCGCCTTTCCTCAATAGATGCTCCATCCTGGGATTTCAGGAACATGGATTAAAAACAAATGGAAAGGGAAAAAAAAAAGCATCTTTCAATAATTATGAAAAAGAATAGAAGCTGGAGTCAAGGTCATGGGGAAAACGAGGTGAGCACTCTCCAATTTTGTTATTGGGTTCCTCTTTTATAACTATGAAACATGCCTTAAAAGTTTTAACATCAAAAAGGAGCTTTCAAATGCAGACCCTGTCATTACTTCAAAAATTAATAGCATCTGTGGGATGACAGAATTCTCACGTTAAAGAATAACCCATTATGAGATATCTTTTTTTTTCTTTTAATCTCATGTTTTTGCAGAAGGGTCATTGCTTAAAGGTTGCCAATTTAGTTTGTTCTGACTACGTATTTGTGGTTTCAAATGCCATCTATATGCCAATGACTCAAAAATTTGTATCCTTAGCCAAAATTCTGCCAACGAGCTCCAGACCCCTTGGATCCTGCTGCCCACTCAGCGCTCCATGTGGACGTCTTGTTGGCGCCCCAAACTCAGCAAGCCCAGAGCCAACTTCATGCTCTTTCCCTCCCCCATCTTTCTTCTCAAATATATATATATTTTTTTTTTCTTAGCAAACCACAGAATGCGGACACACCCTCAGTGCTTTCTCCAGACCTGTCCCCCTACTCCAACACCTCAATGCATAAAATCTAAAACTACTCAATGCATCAGAGTATTTTTTTATTTCATTTAATGCAAATATAATTATGTTTCTGTCTTGCTGGAAAGCCTTCCACAGGATCACATAGCTTAGGAAAACATCTAAAATGTGTCCGTCTGGGACTTTCTTGATCTGTCCCTCACCCGTCTCCCTGCACCCCTCTCTGTATCCCACCATATTGGCCTTGTCTATTTTTTTTTTTTAATGATACCATTTTCCTGCCTCGAAGCCTTTGCCTGTGTTATTCCCTCTGCCTGGCATGGTGTTCTTCATCCCTCTTCAATTTGCATAATTCCTACTTATTCCTCATGATTCAGCCTAAGTGGAAGTCACTTGGGGAGATGCTCTGTTATCCTCTGGATTAGAGCAGATCCCATGCTGTAAGCTCTGACAGCACTTATAACTCCTCCTTAATAAAAGTTAAATTAATTATTAATGCAAAATTGTCTTTTACCATGGCGTCTGTTTCTTACATTGGGATATACAATCTTGGAGGAATCATACTTGTTTTATTCACCTCTCTATTCCCAGAGCATCCCGCAGTGCCCAACAATATGTTCCTAATATGTATGTGTTGTACGAGTAAGTGAACAAACGCACAGAATTACATGTAGTGCCGATTCCTCTAATAACACATATGGAATTTAATTTATTTGGCAGATTTTGTACTTGTTTCAAATTCTTCCAACCTAAATATTTTCTAGAGGGGTCCAGAATTAGAAAGAGTGATATTTTAGTGCCTTGGAAAATTCTTCTCATAATTATTGTTTTTGGAGGACATTTTTGGAACTTCAGAGCAACACTCTGTAACTTCCTAGCTTCAAATCTATTGAGGCAATCTACCAATTTTATAGATGTACACACTGAAGCAATCAAAAGGCAATGAATCCTACGTACCAGCTCTGCAGTACTTGTTTAATTTCTTAGCCACTGAGCTGTGTTACTAGATCGTGACTATTATTTTGGGAAAAATTAAGGAAAAATGTGTAGGAGTTTAGCCTCCAGTCATTTTTATGTGCTGTCGATAGAAGAATAAATTAGTAAAACCTTTATGAGAGATAAATTGGCTCTATGTTCCAAAGTCCCTTGGAACTGGTCATTGAGAGCAGAAGCTTGACTCTCAGGGCAAAACCTCAAATGCTGGATCAGGCTTTTAGTAACTGTGAATGTGGGCAGGTCAGTTTACTGCTCAAGTTTCAGTTTGCTTATCTGTAGAAGGGAGATATTACAATGCCTTGCTCATTAAATGAGACAGTAGGTAGAAATCACTGCACCAGACATACTTAATAATTCAATGTGTTGTAGCAAGTGCTTTTTATCAATCCTACATCTAGAAATCAATCCTAAGAAAAAAGATAAATCAGAGATAGACAAACGTCAATGTGCACCATTGTGGTTGCTGATCCATTGCTAACAATAGTTAAACACTAGAAGCAGTCACTTTTATAAAACAAAACCACAAAACCATTGGGTTTCTAAACCAATTTGAGAAAGCAAAGGCACACCACCAAAATCGGATTTTCAAAAGGCATTTGAAGATTCAGTGGTGCAATTCACTTTGCCATGTCCTCCTTGTTTAAAAACATACGGGAAGTTTGCCTTTCTTGGTTGCCAGGGAAATTCGGAAGAGGATGTGTGACCTGAGTGTCAGTCAGTGGAACAGACATAGGTGAAGGAAGCCACTTCCAAGCCTGGCCCTTAAAACCATCCCTTTTTGAGCCTCCACCTCTTCCCTTTCCACACTGATCCTGGAAGCCCTATGTTCCAACTACACAATGCAGTCTGGATCTCTGCGTCAGGGCTTGCAGGAATTCCTCTGCAGAGGGAGAGCCTTTAACCAGGAATTTTAGATGAACAAGTCATTGCACAATTCAGAAGTAATATTTGTTATATGAAATTACTAATATGAGGGCTTTGTTATCACAACAGAGCCTATCCTATCTTGACCAATAGTTACGTGAAAACACGTAAAATAAAATCATCACAATTATTTACCATAATAGGAAGCCATGGATGTGCATAGAAAAAAGAAAGGAAGGGCTCGGTGCCTGGAGCTCAGAGGCTAGGGTGCCAGCCACATACACTGAAGGGTTCGAATCCAGCCTGGGCCTGCCAAAACAATATGACAATTACAA
This sequence comes from Perodicticus potto, assembly GCA_963574655.1. Classification (NCBI taxonomy): domain Eukaryota; kingdom Metazoa; phylum Chordata; class Mammalia; order Primates; family Lorisidae; genus Perodicticus; species Perodicticus potto. The sequence continues at coordinate 48,635 of CAUYRH010170934.1, read as the reverse complement.
CAAAAAAATAGTCGGGTGCTGTGGGGGGCACCTATAGTCGCAGCTACTCTGGAGGCTGGGGCAGGAGAATCACTTAAGCCCAAGAGTTGGAGGTTGCTGTGAGCTGTGATGCCACAGTACTCTACCGAGGGCGACATAGTGAGACTCTGTCTCAAAAAAAAAAAAAAAAAAAGAAAGGAAGGATGTTTACCAAAATGTTCACAGTGGCTATTTCTGAGTGTTCAAACACCAAGTGAAATTTACTTTCTTCTTCCTTGTTTTCTACATCTTGGTTGTAGAAATGATGCTACTTATAGCTTATGTAAGAAAATCATCTTTAATTTCACAATAAACTTTTAAGGAAGAATAGGAAACACATAAAATCAACCCCAGCTAAATTCACTCTGGGGGTTGCTGGCATCGAATTCATCCAGATTACTGTGACGTTAGGACACGCTGACAGGAAGCGTGCAGGTGGCTGTGACTATGTGCAGGTGGTGCAGACGATGTATATTCTAAACATAGAAATCTGAGTAGTGACATGAATACACCTGTTAGGAGTCCATTTCTCTGTGTATTTAATCAGATCTGGCATCCCACACCGCACGGGCATTTAGGAAACACTAATCACTACAGTTCATCAGGTTGGTCCATCAGGAGACAAATGTCTTATGAACATTACAAGAATAACTCAGTCAATGGGGGCTGGAAGGTCCAATTGGGATCTCTAAATATATTGTTTCAAGTTGTATGCGTCCTCGTTTAACATTAGCAAAAAGCAAGAGCTTCATTCAGAAGACAATACTGGATACTCAGACAGTGGGGGAAACGAGGGATGCAATGAGCCCTGGTTTTATCATTTCCCATTTAAGACCTTATTCAAGTGCCCCCCTCCTCATCTCAGAGTCACTTGGCCCCACAAGCCTTGACTACGTGCTCAGTGCCTTGGTCACCACCACCAGCCCCCTCATCTCACACCCCAGGTTGAGGCTCTGGGCTGAACCAACTTGAAGAACTATAAAGGATGGAGTTTCCTCCTTCACTTCTGAGCACAGGTGTAGCCAGGGGGTACCTGACTTCCCTGCCAGCCATGCAGAAAGGCCAATAATGGCCTGCAATTGAAGGAGAGTCACTGCCCATGGGGCTGCTGTCCAGTGACATTCAGGAGTCTGAGGGAGTTGGCAGAATAAGCCACATCCATCCTCCTTTTTGGGCATTTCCAAGGGCCTCTCCGGACACAGCCACAAGAATAAGGAAGGAGCTTTTTTTCTCCTGCCAGTTCCCCAGCACCACATTTTCTACTCTGTCTGCCTCCTTCTCCATTCCCATCACTTTGGTGTTCTCTCTCTTGGCTCTTGGGACTGTCTGTTTTCCCCCTCCCTCCCCATGACGAGGCAAAACATAGGTATTTTCCTTCAGGGCCTGCTCTTTTAGGGAACATGGGCTAAGACGCCTCCCAGGCATCTCTAACCCCTTCCAACACTCTACAACTTCTGCAATAGGTTGCCGGGAAGCGAACACATCCCTAGGCCTGAAATAAGCCTGTAAGCTGGAGGCTAAGCCACTAGACTGTTTACTGTGCTGATCAGGAGTGACTGGTACAAAGTGAGCACACGACCAAAATGAGCCCTAACAGTGAACATTGAGATACTACATTCAGCCACTGGATTAAAGTGCTTACTTCACCCCAGGCCTTGAGTCAACACAGCAAATCTTCTGTTATGAGGAACCTCAGCCTGAGAATAAAGGTGGTTCATGGATAAGAAGGGACCCTGGAGCTCCCAATATATGATAAGCCCCTGGATCTGTCTGTACCTGATGTAGACTTAGATCTAAATGTTTCAGTTATGTATGCCAAGAAATTCTTTCTATTGCCTAAACCAGTTTGAGTTGCCTTTTATGTTATCTGCAAAGAAAACACCCTAAATGAGGGCAGGAATGGATATGTGATTGATTAAAATACTGCAAAACTAATTTCCTAGTCCCACTGGGAACTTGAGCTGACAACCTCTGCTTGCTTAAGATGAGCACATTTAGTCAAAATAAAATCAACTGATGCTTCTTCAAAAAATCTTTTTCTTTTTAAATCCCAGAATCTGGGCTGGGCATCATGGCTCATGCCTATAATCTTAGCACTCTGGGAGGCCAAGGCAGGTGGATCCCCTGAACTCAGGCGTTGAAGTTCAGCCTGAGCAACAGTGAAACCCTATCTCTAGACACCTGTGCCTCAAGGAATAGGGCACCGACCCCATATACTGGAGGTGGCGGGTTCAAACCCAGCCCTAGTCAAAAAAAAAAAAAAAAAAACTAGCTGGGCATTGGGACAGGTGCCTATAGTCCTGGCTACTCAGGAGGCTGAGGCAAGAGGATTGCTTGAGCCCAAAGTTTGAAGTTGCCATGAGCTTTGATGCTGTGGTACTCTACCCAAGGTGATAGAGCGAGACTGTGTCTCAAAATTTAAAAAACAAACAAACAAACAAAAAATAACAGAATCTGGCTGTAGAGCAGTGACTATTCCTTCAGTGTGCAGGGCATAGCTCAGTGACACTGCGAGGCTCTGCTGTTCTGTGCAGGTATTCTGACTCTGCCTCCTTTCCTCGCTCCAAAAGTCTCAGGTGTACTCTTGTTTCCAGGGCAGCATTAGCATCCTGTCTTCACAAGCAAGTGGGTGAAACAGACAGTGCTAATTGGTGAAGATGCGTCATCAAAGCTGCACGCTCTGGGGCATTCTGTCACACATAACTTCTCCTGACACAGAGCCAGCCCAGTTCACTGGAGCCAGGCAATCCATTTCTGGGGTCTTCAGATATTCATTGTGCAAATCGACCAGCTTATCCGTTTGGGGAGATGGATTGAAAGCTATTGTAGTCACCACACCAGTCCTATGCATCCAGTAGCTGAACAAGCTATCTAAGAGGTTTTGTGCCACCCATGTGAACACACTAGGGTGGGTGGAAATATATCTGTTGAACTCTGCAGATGTTGTTCTTCCTACACCTTGCTTGAAATACACAAAAGAATATATTCCATGCAGATGGAATCAAGAGCCCACTAACTTGCAGCTCCAAGGCATATTTTTTAACATTTATGTTTAAAAGGAGATGCATTCCTCATAGCTTTTAAATCAGAGATTGTGAAACACATACTCACTCAAGGATAGAACTGACCTATACTCTGTACTCCTGTGTGTGTGCGCGTAACTGGATATAACATCTGTCTAGTGTCCTCATAAGTCAAGTAAAATCTTTTAAATTTGTGTGCATGTTGATTCTGCATGAGAGCCCTGATTATGCACTTCTTTGTGTGTGTGTTCAATTGTATCAGAAGTCATTTTTTTATACACTTTGGCTTCATTTCAGAAAATTATGATAATTAAAGAAAACATCTGATTGCCATTCCCATTCTCCTTGGAAAATGATTTTGACTATCCCTTGTAGTCTGTCTATTCAGACTTGCAGACACTGTATATTTTATTTTTTATTTCAGATTAATATGAGGGCACATACAATTAGGGTGTATAGACTGCTTTTGTAAGGTTAAAGTCTGAGTGGCAGCAGTGTCTTTCACCTGGGGAATGTGCCATATACCTTTACAATGCACCCATTGGGTGGGAACTTACTAATCCCTTCCGCTCTCCCCACTTCTTGAGTTCGAGTTTTTCTCTCATGTGAACAAGTAGTTGTTAATCTACTTGTTTCAGTTTAGTACTAAGTATGTGTGATCCATGCTTTCCCATTCTGATGATACTTCGCTTAGAAGAATGTTTTACAAATCTGTCCATGTTGTCACAAAAGATACAAAATCTCCATCAATTATTCAATCTTAAAAAATTTCAAGTAAGTATCCATATGTATGACTTTTCTCCTGAAACATCAAAGCATCAGCAGTTTCAGGTGTGGTACCTACAATGCCAATAATTGCCTGATATTGAGCAACAAGCCTCATCTCACTCTACTGTCTTACCTGAGCTTGCTTTACCCATGGGATGGCCTCTGCTGTGATGGGAGCTGAGAACACCCTCATTAAAGTCTGTCTTGTTTGTATTTTTGCTATCATTTTTAGTTTAGTTTTTTTTTTTTTAGAGACAGTCTCACTTTGTCACCCTCGGTACAGTGCCGTGGAGTCACAGCTCACAGCAATATTGTTTTTACTTTTTGAGAAATTTGACTGCCCAGGAAATTCTTCCCATTAAGATAGTTCCATTTTGCTGGGCGTGGTGGCTCACGCCTGTAATCCCAGCACTGTGGGAGGGTAAGGAGGGAGAATTGCTTGAGCTCAAGAGTTCGAGACTCACCTGAGCGAGAGTGAGACCCTGACTCATGAAAAAAATGGGAAAACCCAGCCGGGCGCCACAGCGAGCGCCTATAATCCCAGCAGCTTCCGGAGGCTGAGGCAGCGGGATGCCCACAGCCCGAGTTAGAGGTTGCACTGAGTTACCATGCCCACTGCACTCTGGCCAGGGGCATAGGGTGGCACTGTGTCTCAACAAAAAAAAAGGAAGAAATAAAAAATAAGCAACGAAATAAAATAAAAAACCAAAAAAAATTTAAAAAACAAAAAAGATAGTCCCATTTTTAGAGACTCTTTGAAAAGAAACCCATCAGTATTTAAACTGAAAGCTATAGTAATTTCATATTAATTTTTCTTTCTTTTGCCTCTTAAGAATTAGAAATGTATGACAGATATAAAAACAAAGCGTGTTGATATCTCCTTGGTGTAGGAAAGTAGGAAAGAAAAAATAAGAAATCACAGAGCATCTTCTCTCCTCCTGAAGTCCCATCCCAAATTCCAACTATAATAAAAAAGCAGCAGGGTCAAGTAAGGTTTGAAAGCAAAATTACTTCAACACAACAGGAAAATAATTCTAAAAGAGCTTCAGAAATTACAGGCTTTTCTCCCCAGTAGTCTATTTATTGATATAAAAGGTTACAGATTTTGGGGCAACAACCATTTTCTGAGAAATCAATGTTATAGTCCTTGTAGAAAAAATGTTAATGTGTTCCTGTGCATGTTTATGTGACAAGGTAATGTGGCAAATTTTATTCATTGCTTCCTAATAACCAATACTCACCACTTCCCTGAAAATAAGCACCTTATTTGTTCAGGCAGTGAGAAAATATCAATGCTGGTCAGGCAGCAGCCAACCCTACAGGCGCCCCAGAATCAAATCTAATCCCATTTCAGGGATCCCACAGAAAAAGTATATATTGTCTAGAATCTAGAGCACATCTCGGTTATCTGACTCTGTGGAACAGATTGCACAACTCTGGAAGTAATAAATAATAAACAGCAATACAAATAATTTCTCTCTACAGATGAGCAAATTCTGTCCCATCTAGGAGAGGTCCCATCAGCTTCCTTCTTCCCACCCCCTTATAAGTAAATCCCAGTTTTCTCCCTTTTACACAATCATTTCAAAATAGACTCATGTCTATTCTTTGGATTCTCATTTGAACTGGTTATAACATCTGTCTAGTGTCCTCATAAGTCAAGTAAAATCTTTTAAATTTGTGTTCATGTTGATTCTGCATGAGAGCCCTGATTATGCACTTCTTTGTCGATCATCTTTTAACATAGCCAGTGAGCTGTAAAGGTGCAATGTTGGGAAGGGCTCTGCGGTTGGCTGTTCTGCTTACTAATGTCTGTTCTCTGCTCCTTCTGGGCACCTGGTAGCACTGCACTTCCTGACTCCCTTGGAGATGGGTGGGGCCCTTGGACTTGCTCTGACCAATGAAGTGAAGGCAGAAGTTCTCTGTGAGCTTCTGATTTGAAACTTAAGCACTCCTGGACAATGTGCTTCCTTCCTCCTGCACACTGTCCGGACTGCTCAAATGCTAGCTCCTTCCTTGACCTCTGCAAGAGCAGAGGCTCCCTGCCAACCCATGATGGACATGAAGCATGAGCCAGAATTAAACCCTACTTGTTTTAAGCTACTGCTATGTAAAGGTTATTAGTTAGCCCCAACTTATACTTACTGGAATCCATCCCCCCACCCTCCAATAAAATGGCAAAGGCTTTTTAAGGAGAATTCTCTGTGTGTGTTTCTATGTGTAGGATTCAAATTCCTTATTCTTATGTTGATTTTTTTAAACTTTTAACTGTGGTAAAATACATATAACATGAAATTTACCATACAATAGTGTTAAGTACTGAAGGAAACAAGAATATGTCACCCAAAATATGCCTCTTTAACATTATTTTTGAACTGAGGGCACTCAGTAAGGAACATTTGCAGAAAGGGCTACACAAGCTGCCCTTTATTACCCATAGCAAGCCACAAATATTCCTGCTAGAAAGCCACCATCATTGAACCATCACAAGAAGATAACCCTTGTGTTCAGTGACTGGGAATTGAGAGAAAGGATTTATGTAAATACTAAAACAACTCTTACCTTCCACCAACTTGTACTCCCTCCATCTGTCTCCTGGTAACTCTCCAGGAATTTATTATCTCAAATATGAACCCCTTCATCTCCTGATTTCTTCACTAAATTTATTATTCATTTTTTAAAAAGTATAAAAGCCTTCTGCTTTGGCCAATTCTTTGAGTCTCTGCTCGCTTGTGAGGGTCCCCATGCACATGTAAAATTAATAGGAGAAAAGCATATAAACTTTATCAATCTGTTTGTATTAATTTTGTTCCTACACCCAGCCTAAGAGAAGAGAATTAAGATGAGTAGATATCATGGGTAGCCTCCCTATGGTATATCCACAATAGTGTGCAAACATCACCACCTCCCAATCTCCAGAATTCACCTTCCCAAACTAAACCTCTGTATCCATTAAATAACAACATCTCCTCCATCCTCCTCCAGCCCGTGACAGCCACCACTCCACTTCCATCTCCACGAGACTGACTATATTCTAGGACCTCACACCACTGACAGCATACAGTATTGATCTCTTTGTTCCTGGTGTATCTTACTCAGCATAATGTCCATGTTCATTCATGCTGCAGCATGTGTCAGTATTTCTTCTGTTTTTAAGATTAAATAATATTCCATTGTATGGATGTTCCACAGTGCATCCAACCATCCATCAATGGATACTAGAGTTGTGTCCACTTCTTGGCTGTTGTGAATAATGCTGCTATAAACATAGGTGCACAGAAGCCATTTTAAGCTCTTACTTTCACTTTTTTGAATATATACCTGGAAGTAGAATTTTTGGTAATTTATTTTAATTTTTTTTAGAGAACTGCCATATTGTTTACCACAACACTGTACCATTTTACATCCCCACCAACATTATATAAGGTTTCCTTTGTTGTGACCACCTCATTACCAACATTTGTTATGTTCTGGTTTTCAATAGGGGCCATCCTAATGGATGTGAGGCATTATTTATCTCATTGTGGTTAAGAGAATATCTTTTGCTTCTTCTTTTGTCTTTTGTCTGGAATGAGGCTTGGCAGTGCATCTGTCACCTTGAAGTCTCCAGGTGACAAAATGAGGAAGACAGAAAAGACGGCAAAGCAGACACAGGAACAGAGCTTGGAAGCCCGATGGCCCTGCAGTAGCCACACCAATGCTAATAGCAACTGTCTCCCTGCAGATGTCTTGTTAAGTTAGAAACATGCACTGCCATTCACTCAAGCTACACATAAATTGGGCTTTCTGTTATTTTTAGCCAAAAGCATTCTTAGATACATCAGGTAATGGAGATCAATTGTGGATTTTCAACAAACTTTTAGGATATAGTGGAATTGCATCTTATGTTGGCAGTTCAGTTCTAAAGTTACAAAGTAAGGGGAAAACCACATTTGTTTCCAATTATCCTTAAAAAGCTCCTGGAACATGCATTGGATTCAGTAAACACCGTATTTACAAGCAAGCCTACACTGCTGAGGCCATCGTGTAGAGAAAGCTCACAGACTCAGAGCTTGCAAAGATTTTATCATTCTCTAGGAACTACACCATTGGGGATGAGAGAATACTCATTAAGCAAAAGCCAGACCATCTTCTAACAGCAGAATGTGAGCCCCTTTGAATACCTGAGTGTATGAGGCTACCCCTAAGGATGTCCTTGGTAAAGGGAGGGATAAAAATCTCTCCTGACACTCAAGGAGGAAAGATAAAATCTTGGGAAAGAAATATCTTTTAGGTTAACCAATCCTCGGAAGGCAATTAGAAAAAGGTACTGACAGAGTACATTTGAAAGAGGTCACTGTACTTACCTGGTAAGAGTTTTTTAATCTATTAAGGGGTATTTACCCAGGGTGTGAACTGCTTAAAATCATAAGGACCCACACAGCTGTCCACGGTAGTAAAGCGCTAAGGATCTTCTTGTGTTAGTGTTGTACCTTTCATAATGCACAGCATGGACCCCGTCTTCACCTCAGCCACATTTATGCACAACATTAAGACAGCAGTTCTCCCCGAGAGAGACACGTTAGGAACACATCCCTGGAAACTAGTGAAGAAGAGAAGTTCCCTGACTTAACAATGAGGCCACATCCCAATAAACGTGTCATGAGTTGAAAATGTTGTAAGTCAAAAACACACTATCTATCCCTAAACTACAGAACATCACTGCCTAGCCTACCTCAAATGAGCTCAGAACATATATTTAGTGCACTCAGCTACACTTGGGCAGAATCTAATGCATCTAATGCAAAGCTGATTTCATAATAAAATGTTGAATACCTCATCTGATTTATTGAATGCTATACTGAAAGTGGAAACTGGAATGTCAGGGTGGGTGCTCAAAGGACAGGGTCTATTGAATGAGTATTGCTTTTCACACACCATCATAAAGTTGAAAAACTGTAAGCTGAACCACAGTAAGTTGGGACCTACAGCCTTACATCTGATTAAATATCAAATACCTGCCTCTCACTGAGATCTCAGAGGCACAGGGAACCATGGGTCCCTGAGGACACAACCCATTCCTGCCCCCTGCCTCCTTCTCCTTCCTGGGCTCTATGAGCAGAACACAGGGGACGGCCTGCACTGGGGTGTGCATTGCTCTCTCTTCCCCAGGGCATGTGTGTGTAGAATTTATGTATATTAAGCATGTTAGGACAACCTCTACTCTACTGGGCATTCCAGGTCCCTAGATGGACTTCTTGCTTTTGTATATACTGTTCTTGAAAGGCAGCACAGATAGTGGTTCCAATCCTGGCTCTGACATTACCAACTGTGTAGTTTTGAGTGAGTTAACTACTCTGCACCTCAGTTTCCCCATCTGTAAAATATGGATAATGATAGCACTTGGGGTTCCCGTGATGACTAAAGATAGTGATGTGTGCATGTTACTTAACTTGAGGCCTGGTGCTTAATAATTGCTGAGTTTGCTACTGTCGTCAGGACATAAGACACAGGAACATTTCTTTATTGCTATGCGAACTGATATAGCTGCCTCTCTTGCCGGGGCCAGGCTTACCTACTTGCACAACAAGGCCATGTATGTGTTTTAGAATAATTTCAGGTGTTTGTGTATGCCAAAATAATCAAGTTCTTTAACAGCCAAGGGTCTCGAGAGCAAGAAAATATTAAATCCTGTGATCCCTGCTACCCAGCACCAGGTACAGAGTCATTTCTATTGGGTAACTCCATTAACGACTAGATGTTTCTACTGGTTCCATATTGAACACAGTGTGCAATTCTCTGACATTATAAATTGATTAGAATTAGGGTAAATACATCAATCACACACACAAACACATAAAACCTCAAGTGCTTTTCAAATTTCAATGCATCATTTCATACAAGAACTCTGAGACATCACTATTTTTACCCTTATTATAAAGAGAAGGAAACTGAGGCACATAAAGTTACACAAACAAAGGACACCAATGATACCTCCCCCCAAGAAAGCAGAGGTTTTGGTTTTCACCAATAGTTTAATTTCATATCCATGTGATTTACATTTACCAGGATATGTATAAAAAATTCAGTTTGTATAATTTGAGGTTTCTACGGTAAGCAAGTATAACTTTTTTAAGAAAACTGTATTTTTTTAATTGAATCATTTGGATTCCCTCTATAGTAAAGAACTTGAGCCCTATAATTTGGAAGGAGAGTCACAGAATCATAGAAGAGGACAAGTTGCATATTTAGAAGAAAGTAAATGTGCACTTCCATTTCACCCATCTAATCCCAGCCCGCCATGCTGGGATAAGGCTCCCTATCAACATAACATCAGCATTCAATTTCCCATGAGTCATAAACCTGGCTGCACCATCTGCAAGGTCCTCTGAAAACACAGCTCTCCTGCAGCACGCATGTCAGCAAACCCGTGAATTATTGTCCCCTACCACTTTTTTTCATTTCCTCTCATAACACAATGTTTCTAGATGCAGAATAAGAAGTCGAAAGACGGATCTGAACCTCAAAAGAGGCTCTTTAAGCCAACAGAGGACTGTGACACTTCTTTGCTCACATTTCCAAAGCTCCAAGGGACCCACAAGGGCGGAAGCTGCCGTGCATTTAAGCAAGTCCTGGCCTGGACTCCCTGGCATCATTTATCTTTCTTAGCATCTTTGAGGAATGGAGAAGACACAGATGCTGACAGAGTGCACAAGATTCATTGCTGTACCACTGAGAAAAGGAAGCAAGAGCAAACAGAACTCTTTTCATCCCTGCAGGGCAGAAAATCCTGAGGGGAAAAGTCAGGGGTTTGTTAGAGCGCAGGAGGAGGAAACACAGCCTGCTTTTCTCTGTACCAGCCACTTCTGGGTACCCGCGTCTCTTGGATACAAATGCCCTTTAGGCAGAGTAATCCCATTCCTGGGGGATTCTCCCTGATGAAATAACTGAACAAAATAAAAAAGGTACAGTCATTCACTTAATTAAGTATTCAACACCGAGGGCCTACTGTATGCTGTGCAGCACTCCAGGTGCAAGGGCTGCAGAGCGAATGAGGCAGATGAGCTGCAGTGGAGGGAGACAGGTCGCGAGCAGGTAGCAGCCAACAACGTGAACGCAGAGGATGTGAAGTGTTATCAAGATGAGAACCTAAGGTGGGAAGGGAGCAGCAGGCTAAGGCAGTGGTGGTCATTTCAACGGACTCAGGACAGCCTTCACTCAAGGGGAGAAACTGGACTCGAGGGTTGGCTATCAGGAAAGCATTGACTGGACGAGTGGAGATATGAAAGCTACAGATGTCCCAGCCAAAGGAACAGCCCGTGCAAAGGGCCCAAGGTAGAGACAAGCTTCCTTTCTCCCAAGAAGAGAAAGAAAGCTTGTGTGTCCGGAGGGTACATATCAAGGGCATCTTCATTCACTCCAAAAGATGGTCAGAGCAGGATCATTTAGACTAAGGGAGAATAATATAAATAACATAAATATCTATGAATGGTTTTAAACAAAGAGCATATTACTGAAAAGAATATTTCTGTAATCACCAGGACTTTTTTGCTTGGAAGTATCAACTTGAGTTGGCATAAAGAACATGGTGTTAACAATGTTAGTAATGTAGACAGAGTGCAGTTTATTCAAATCTCAACTCCACCACTTACTAGCCTTTGGGACCGGGGCAAATTTCTTCATTCCTCCATGTTCCCAGCCATTAAATGGGTATGTAGTTCTGTAGGTGACTGTGAGTATTCAACGGGATGATGCTTAGAAATCATGGAGCGGGTGCTGGGAACACAGTGTGTACCCTGGAAATATCAACCAAGCGGGGACTGAGAATATCATAGTGAACAAAGAACAGGAAAGTATCAATCAAATAATCACACGTATGCCTATACCATCGCACCTGTTATGAATTCTGTGGATGACATTTGCAGGGCATTGTGAGGACATGGAGAGGGTTATTGCCTCATCAGGAATGTATCACAGCCCCACCCCCTAGGAGTGACAGTTTCTCCATGGCCAGAAGGTTACACATTATATAGATCCACTGGGAAACATTTTCTTTCATATCTCACTCTTTGAGGTCTTGGATTTAATTCTTCCTCCTGAACATCTCCCTCTACTCCCTGGGCCCACCCTGCAGCTCCCAAGTTGCCCTGTTTGGGGTGCAACCTCAGGAACTGCACACCTGTCTAGGCTCTAACTCTGTGTCTGCCATGAAGAGACTTTCACGAACACCTCCTAAATCGGGTATAGTCCTAAGGTAAGGGCCACAGTCATCAGGCAGGTGCAGGGCCCACTGCATCAAATTGGTTTTTGGACAGGGTGAGGAATAAGCAGGGATAAGTAACCAAAGACTGGTAAGGAATGAACTCTAACACCTGCACAGCTGCCCCAAATACATGACCGATAGGTACACGATAGCTACACAGTGATGGTAAGAAGAGCAGAAACAAAGACAAATTTCTGCTGCAGTGTGATGTGAACAAACACAGAAAATGACCTCTTATGCACAATATAACCACAATGCAACATGCATAGCTGTGGGCACAGTCTGCAAAGGAAAGTGCGAAAGTCAATGGCAATGAAAGCCATTGTCCCTGAGTTGGCCTCTAGAGATGGCCTGATAAGATTCTAACCGGCCTGCACTTAATACAACAGGGCCTCGGGCAAGATGCATAATTTCTCCATGCCTCAGTTTCCCCATCTGCAAAAATAAAGATACTGACAGCACCTATTTCAGAAAATTGTGAGGATTAAAGTAGTAAAAGTAGATGAATAAGGGGCAGAAGATGACGCTGGGTATTCAGAAAGCAATGAATGGGTGAATGCCAACCATGAATGCTGGAGCCACAGATTTGGAGTATAGCTTCCTTTCATCAAGTTTTTCTTTAAAAATATACCTGGTCAACACAGTGAGACTCTGTCTCAAAAAAAAAATTACTATCACCTATTAAAATGAAATAGCAAATATAAATTATATTTAATCAACATAAAATTGTTAAGTAAAAGTATTTAAATAAAAAATAAAATACATAGTAGAACAATCTCAATAAAGGCTTAACCTTAATTCACACAAAAGCTGAATCACCTAAAGAGGAAAATACTTATACTCTTCAGCTATTGAGTAACTGAAGGTGCTGCTATGTTCCTTTTTGTTTTTTGTTTTTTTCATTAAATCATAAAGAGGGGTGATGAGCACCCCCGTTTGCTATTCAGATCATGTATACATTAATGCATTTATGGGGTACAATGTGGTTATTTGAGGCATCTCCTTCCTTCCTAACCTCCCTACCCCCACTCTTCTAGTACCAAGGCTTTGTAACAAGGACAACACAAAAAAATCCAACATTTGGGCTGAATGCCACCACAGCTGCATCCAGCAAGCAGTGACCTTGCAGAGATTCTTGCTGAAGCAAACGTACTGACCACCCGAGTCAGGCACTGGGAAAGCCACCGGCACCCTGCAGACGGGTCCCTCTCAGGCTGCTGGAGAAAAGTACAAATCATCCCTATTTGCTGTTCAGCATAGCTGCAGGATTTCCCGGGCTGTCACATTTCTGCCTCTGTTAGCATTTCTGTGATAGAAATTGAGGCCAATTAACAAAAGGATGGGAAGCAACCAGTGCATGCAGAGGGGCAATGGCAGATAGATACAAACAGCAAAACACAGGGGTTCGGGGTACTGAGAAAGAGAACAGGATAAAACCCCCACAGATGGCATCAAGTCGCAATCCATTTATTCTTGCCTCCCAGGGCCACCCCTCCTTTGCTCTGTCCCCACATACCATGTATCACATATTTAGAGGCATTAAATCTGTTGCACAAATTGCACACCTGGTGCAAATCCACTGTCACAGCTATGGTGAAAATTTAAGTATTTATATGTACCAATCCTCTATCACCTGTTTATCATCGAGCATCAGCTACTCCCCTAATCTGTCATCTGACTACCAAGTGTCTTACCCTTCTTATACTCAGTGCTCAAAGCTACCCTGCTTCAGTAATAAAGAAAAAAAAAAGTTTCTCCTTTGTCTTGGTGAGAAACCAATATCTATACCTAATGAGCCTGAAAATTGAGCTGTAATGAATTTTGTGTTGTGCTGGTGATTCCAAAAGAATAATTCCAGGAAGGCTGGAAAAAGATAGATCTTTAGCCACATTGTTCCATAAAACCAAAACCTCGGGAAAGAAGCAGAGGGAAGAGATTCTATTCCTGCGAGAGGAATGTCTGAGTGGCATCCACGAAGCCCGTGACTCCCGGCTGGCATTGACTTGGATCCCAGGACACAGGGCCACTCCTCCTGCAGCGCCCACCATCCTAACACTGCCTCCCAGGCCCGCGTTCTAAGGCTGACTGCTTATGCTTCTACCGTCACTGCTTAAGTCCTTTCAGAAGCTGAAACCGAAAAGCTCAGCCTCTCCCAACAAGGTTTATTTGTCAAATACTGTCCCCGCCTTCACCCCCAATCTCCCAATGTGTCCCCAGTTTTGTTCAGGGACCATATGTTTACCCTCGTTCCTCACAGCACCCAGAGAAATGACCTCCTTACTTTGCTACTTGTATTTTGGTAGCTGTTTTGTAAAAATTGCTTAATCTATTTTTCTGAACAGCAGCATACCTGGTGATAAACGTGTTTAAACTGAATACTTAAGAAATGAAAGACCCGTGCTCCTTAATGATGTATGCAAGCTCTAGCTCCTAAACTAGAAAAGTAGTAACAAGAATGGCATGTCAGGTCTGTAGCTACATTCTCAGATAATAGGCATCAAAAAGAAAAAAAAAATCCTTCTTTCAAGGAGGAAAAAAAGACATCCTCTCTTCTCGTGAAGCTCACTCCTTCTTTAGCAGTTTTTAATCGATATCTACACCCTGGGGTAGGAAAATAAATCTATACCTTTGAATAGTGGCATTTCCAACAACAAAGTAAGGGCTTTGGGATGTGCTTTTCTGTGTTTACAAAGGTGTTGTTAAATATCTTCACAACATACATTTGATTCAGTCACTTTAGAGACCCCTGGAGAGTGGCTAAGAGTTGTTATCAGCTGGTTCTATAAATTGTAAACCGTCTCCAGGGCAAAGTGCCATTTGTGATGTTTGTTACTTTCATTTCATAGGACATTTATTTAACTAGGAGTGGGAAACCCTTCCTCCTAGGGTGGTGTTTCAGGGATAGTCCAATATCAGGAGTCTGACAAGTGAGGAAGCTGCAGAGAATTAGGTCGAATTATTGAAAACTAGACTCTCATTTTTTTTCCTATGAGACATCACCTAGAATTTAAAAATTGGCAATTAATTCAAACTTTTAAAAACCTCTGGGTGAGACAAACAGAATATGTCTGTGAGCTGGATTCAATCTGCAAGTTCCCACTTCCCAGCCTCTAATTAACAGTTTCACATTGAACCGGTACAGCCACCTGGCCTGTTTCACCTCAGCTGTTAGGGCGACCAGAGCGTAACCCCTTACCACCCTGAAGATACGGCACTGTTGCGGGGACTTACAAAACAACTAGAAAAGTCTCTTATTCTATTGTAACATACCAATTTCTTATCATCCTTCTACAAAATATAAGATTCATCAGTTTCTGCCAAGAGCACTCCAAATATCAAACAAAACATCTCAAATACAAATAAATTTAATTCAAAAACAAAATTAAGAATGATAGGCCAAACATCACTCTATTGCATTCATATAACTTTTAACAATCTAAGAGAAAAAGGAAATAGTTAAAAAAAAAAAAAAGACAAATCAACAGAAGCCTTTCCTTCACCCCCCATTCTAAAAAATAAAAATAAAAAATTGCCAGAAATTGTCCTCTTTAAATTTCAAAAAGTTTCCTAATTGACTGTGCAAGCCCATTTCTCACATCTCACTAATTACACCGTTCCTAAGCTTGATGTTCCAACAACCCCAGGTAGACTCTTAGCTCAATCCTATAAATGTCTTGATAATCTGAATTGATCCGACTTCAACACAGTTGCCGACACACGGATAAAATGCTTCTGGAGAATGTGTCAGTAGTTATTTCCAGCTGTTTATTATTCCTGGAAGACTCATGTGAACAGTTGGCACTGTCAGGTAGGCATTAATATGGCTCTGTTACCCCACTGGGTGCAGTAACCCTGCACACTGTGGATGCTTTAGAAAATTGTTTGCAAGTTGCTGATGCACTGGGATGATTTTAGACAATATGAGCCTTTTACACTACATAAATGTTTGGAATTGGCAACTATAAAAAATAGTACCCTGAACATGATTTTATGTTTACCTATTTGGGTAGGAGGTGGCATGGAAGGAATTGCTATGGTCTCAATGTTGTGGAGTTTAAGCTTAGGATGTTAGTTTGTTTTTTTATCTTGGGAAGAGGGTATTCTAGCATGTCTCTATGAGCCACATGGGGACTTTTCCATCATCAGTATACAAGTGCTTACCATTACACATTGCAATGAACTCTAGATTTCTGAATAAAAGCACAATGATAAAGTCTATATGAATGAAAAAGAACTGTGACTTCAAAAACATAAAAGTTTATTTCTCTCTCATGCAAACACTACCTAGTGCTAAGCATTCTAGGATAATAGCTAAGCCTCCATGACTAGGAGGGAGCCTGACCCTTTCCATCTTTTCTGACAGATGGCCTTAAAATATCCTCACATGACATGGTGGCTGCAACAGTTCCAGACATCACATCCAAAATCCAGCTAGTGGGAAGAACAAAAGGCTAAAAAAGGCACTTACTTGTTTTATCTAGTCGACACTTTCATGTGCAGAGTCTAATGGCTACATTTAGCTTTAAGAAATTCCAGTAAATGTAGTTTTATTCCAGCTGACTGTGTGCTAAGTTTAAATTGTGGTTCTATTTTTGAGGAAGGAGAACAAATATCAGAAGAGAAAATCCCAAGGTTCTAACCAGAGTCAGGTTACCACTTTTAGTGCTGACAAGTCTTATGGTTTATTATTATTTTTTTATTATTAACAAAGTGCTCTTACATGCACTGCTCTAGTACTCTTTATAGCCATCCTCCAAAATAGAAGTCCCTGCCCCATTTCACCAGTGGGGGATCAGAATCCCAGAAGACTGAACTACCCGAGACGATAGTAGGTAGCACTCACTTATTCTCACCCAAAAGAACAGTTCACTTCAACAAATAATTACTCTGTCCCAGTGTGGGCCAGGAGCTGAGAAGAGCTGTGGCCTTCCTGCCCTTGGGCATTTACAGGTGTGCAAAGAAGTCTCAAAGAGAAAGCCCAGGGTTTTAATTTAGCTTACAAAACTTTTGGCCCAAAATGTTTTGAAATCTTTTATGAAAATTAGATATTAACCTTTAAAAATGGGAGGTTTTGTGTAGAAATGTGGATGTCTGCCTTTTCTCAGGACAAAGAAAGATCCCGTCACCCTGGGCCCTCATTCCCCGATGACAACCATGTCAGAAACTAAGGAGCTGCTATCACCTTTTAAGCTAGGATGCATCTCCCTGGGGACCCTGCTTATACCTCCTGGTTTTGTGGGCATTTGAGTTTGTGACCTGTGGGAAGAGGGATAAAGACACAGATAGCTATGCTATAAGACAAGATTATAATAGCTGAATTTCAGGCTACACAAGCCCCCTGCACCTGCTACATAGATAAATAACTGAAAAGGACCGCAGGGCTATTAATCCAGTACCTTTTTATCATCATTAAATTGAAGAGAAAATTGAAACAGTGGCTGGGATCTCACTTTGATCTACAGCAAAGGGATGTTAATAACCGTGTTTCTGGGGAGAGAGCTGATTAACACGGAACTTAGCAGTATTCCAGTAACAGCCATTGTCAGAAACGTTCCTAGTAAATTAATTTCTAACTAGCTCCTGAATGCATAAATGAGAGGATGGTTTTGGTTGCTACAGCCATGCACTGCTGGAAAGTGACAGCTGCTTCAGCTCTGTGGGCTTAAAGGCATATTTTGGGGGAGCAAAATGAATGACAACAGGTTATTTAGTCAAAAGATTTGTTGTGAGACACATTTTTTAAGCAATCTATAAAATCCTAAGAGTAGGGTTTGATTTTAAGTCTCTTAACAATCCTGCAGATACCAACAATACAGAAATTGCCACATTTTTTTTTTGGCCCTTTATGTGTAAATGTTTAAGTGGCTCATCTTTCTTAATCTATGGCAGTGTCACAATATTTCTGACTCGTGTGTCAATAGAAATAGCTCCAAACACCAAATGAGACAGACTCTGCAAAGCAGGCTAAGGAAATTCTCACGACGGTAGGACAAGCGGCACATTTCCAAATGTTATTATTTGAGGTACCAAAAACAAGCAACTCTCACGGACTTTAAAACATCATGTAGTTGTAGTTGATAGATATAATTTTCATTATTTTAAAACTGACCACCA
Organism: Perodicticus potto; assembly: GCA_963574655.1. Taxonomy (NCBI): domain Eukaryota; kingdom Metazoa; phylum Chordata; class Mammalia; order Primates; family Lorisidae; genus Perodicticus; species Perodicticus potto. The sequence continues at coordinate 30,470 of CAUYRH010170934.1, read as the reverse complement.
AAAATAATGGCTTATACAAATGGTCCCCAATTTTTTGGCACCATGAACTGGTTTCATGGAAGAAAATTTTTCCATGGATGAGGTGGGGGTATGAGGAGAGTAGGTGGAACTCAGGCAATAATGCACTCAAGGGGGAAGAGTTGGTGGCTGTAATACAGATGAAGTTGCTTCCTTTCATTGCCCACCACTGAGCTCCTGCTGTGTGGCCCAGTTTTCCATGGAGGAAATTTTTCCATGGAAGATGATTTTTCCATGGGAGCTCTGAAATCTGGTTCCTAATAGGCCACAGACTGACCCCAGTCTGCAACCTGGAGATTGGGGACCACAGGCATATACAACACACACATTTATTTCTTCTTCTCATTTAGAGTTCTAGGCTAGTAGAGCAGTTCTGAAAGTATTAATATGTAGCTTCCATCACTGGATCCAGAGTGGCTACTTCACTTCTCACCGCCACATCTATATCCCAGCCAGCAAGAAGCAAAGAACACGGGAATGCACACTCTTTCTAAGGCCTACGTGGTACGTCAATTGCTTCTCATGTTCCATTGGCAAGAGCTTAATTAGACAGCTTCACTGGAATACATCAGAGACTGGGAAATGTAGTCTTTAGCCGGGTATCTGTTGAGCTCAGTGAAAACTTGAGAGTTATATTATTATAGAAAGAAGGTGAGAAAGGATCCTTGGACAATTAGCAACCACATTCACACTGGAGAAGGGAGCTCTTCTTGAATTAAAAAGAACAAAATTTCAAAATGCTCATATCCTTTCTGAATACCATCTTGTATGTAAAGCAGTAACAACTCTCGGGGGAAAAGGCAGGCATTCATGACGAGGTTAATGGATCACATGTTCCCCACAGTAAGAATAAATATGTGGAAATATATAGCAGAGTATCCCATATCCAAAATGCTTGGAACTGGAAGTGTTTGGGATTTTTTTTAATTTTGGAATGTTTGTATTTTACTTTACCAGTTCAGCAACCCTAATCCAAAATGCTTCAGCAAGCGTTTCCTTAAAGTCTAATGTCAGTGCTCAAAAGTTTCAGATTTTGGAACATTCTAGGTTTCAGGTTTTTGCATTAGGGATAAATCAGCCTGTTGCTGGACCACCGGCTACCTTGCATCTCATGACTGCTTCTGCTACCTTGCAGCAGATGGCTCTTGAACAAGTTGTTTAGTCTTTCTGTGCCTTTGTTCCCTTGCAAAAATTGGGGGTGGTGGGCACTAATTGCACCTTGCTCAGGGGTCATCAGAACTAAATGACACACATAGTGCTTGAAAAGGTCATAAAACAGTGCTCAGCATCAGTTGCCAGTATCCTGCCTGTGCACCAGCAGGTGAGAAAAGGAGGTGAAGTGAACCTCAGGTTTGCCCCTCGTAAATCCACGCACAGCATTCCCTCACTGCAAGGAGGGCAGAGAAAGGCAATTGTGACACTTCCTGCCCTTAACATTCTGACAAGGAGAGTGATTCTTCATAATATGGCTCAATTCATGTTCACAATAAACCCCTAATTCCATTTCCAGAGCTGCATTCTTGTTCACGTCTGTAATCTTTGCAGTGATAGCAGTAGGTTGGCAATGTCTTTGGTCGTGAGTGTTGCTCTAAACTCAGAAATCATAAACCTACAATAGTAGTTTCAGTTTCTAGGGCTCTTGAAGCATTAGGATTTCAAAACTAATGAAAGTGCTTTACAGGAGGAACTGACACAACATTTGATTCATGGATCTCTTCTCATCAATCTTTAAATGAGAGAGTTCCTTTGTAAGTTCCAGAGAGTTCCATTGTAAGTTTAACTAAATTCAGAATCTATACATAAAAATGTTGAGTATCTATCTGCTTCAGAGGGTCAAGAATTAGGAATACACTAGAACAAGTCCTATGTCAGAGACACAATGGCCAATACTATGCTTATAAATGTTGTATTAATTCTGTAAAGAAACTTACTGCTAATAAATTTCTTTCTGACACATAACCCCACAGTACTCTTAGAATACTCCCATTTTCTCGTGCTTCTGGAGTTGTCTCTTCCTACTGGATCTGTGTTGTCATGAAGTTGAAGGAATTTATGGACCAGGAGAGTGAGCAGTCAAAAGCAGTTTACTGATAGAGAAAGCTTCCAGTGCTAAGAGGAACACTTTAAGAGGGGTCCTAAACAGGTTGCTGTTGTCGGCTTGGAGTGTTAGGGTTCTGTCTCCCCAGTGTCCTTTTCTTTGGCTCATGTCATTTTGTCCTGTGCCCCCACTGGTCCCCTCTCTCAGCACATTTTTCCCCTCTTACCTAGCAACCTGGGTCTCCTTCAGCCAGGGTCCAGGCAGCAGTTGTCAACCTGTGGGTCACCACCCTTTTGTAACAATGAAAATACATCGTGGCATTAGGAAGGTTGAGAACCACTGGTCTAGGGCATATCTCCCCTCATCCACTTCGTTTGTTTGTGCAGCTCCTTGCCAGCCACAGTGTTCTTAGATAGGTCCCAAGATTCCAGGAGGTTACAGGTGGGCTTGGGGTGCCCCTCCTAACTTCCTCTTGCTATCTCAGTTTCTCTTTCTTGCCCCTTCAACTTCCCTATTTCCCTGCAGGTCCCCTCAGTCCTCCCTCTAGAAAGAGAGCTCTAACTGCTGTTAGGAGAATGGGTGATGACCACTCAGGCTGCTTCAAGCTATATGGGGTGGCATATAGGGGCCCCTCTAGTAAGGGCCCTCCAAGAGAGGGTGATCCAGGGGGCTGTGGCAGAAAGCATAAAGAGGTTCTGGGGCGGCTCTATTTTCATCACCATTTGCAGTTTTACCACTTCTAATCTGGAGGAGACAAACTTGACCAGGAGATTTAATAAACATGGGCCCAGGGTCAGGGCCAACAGGGGCATGATTAGTGAGCCCACAGGAGGAAGGAGCTAGGTCATCTGAGGGAGTTTGGGGAACCAGGAACTCAAAGAATCTGACTGTTCTTGGGAGATTTTTGTGGCTTGATCTAGAAACTACTTCACCCCATCACGTACTATACCTAACTTATTAGCATATATGTAATTCTTCTTCTAGGAATATGCAGAGTCTGCCCTTTTCAGCAATTAGGAGGTCCAGCCCTCTCTGGTTCTGGAGGACCATCCCTGCCAGTAAGTCTATTTGATCTTGTAAGGTGGCAAGTTATAGGGCTAGGTCCTCTAGATTATCTGCCAGTTCTTAGGACAAGAGTTGGCAGAGAGCCCTTTCCTGCAAAACCTGTCACCTATGACTTTAAGACAGGTGGCTGTGCTATCTGCTTCCACTGGCCAACAGATGCCCAGTGTTTTGCCTCTTTGGGCTATGGAAGAACAGGACAGGATAGCAAGTGACAGGGGGTCCAGTCACTTGCCTCTCCTTGGATCCCAGACAAGCCCCCACAGATTTTTCTGGAGTTGTCTCTCCTTACCAGGTTCATGGTCTCACAAAGTCAAAGAAGAAATTCATTGAATTTCGCAACAGGTACCAGAAGAGTTAGCAGCCAAAAGCAGAAGTTTATTGATAGAGAAAGCCGCCAACACAGTGGAGGGGTTCCTGAACAGGTTGCCATTTTCGGCTTAGGGTGTTAGGATTTTCTACCTTCTCCAGGGTCCCTCTAATTGGCTTGTGTCATTTTTGTCCTGTCCCTCAATGGGTCCCCTCTCTCTTGGCAGCAGTTTTTTGTCCCTTTTACCTACCAACCACGATCTCCTCCAGCCAGGGACCAGGGCATTTCTCACCTCACCCACATCCTTTGTGTAGCTGCATCCTAAAATTCCTTGTGATTTCAGGTGGGTTTGGGGTACTCTTCCCTAATCCCCTTGCTTTTTGTTTCTCTTTCTCCCACTAACTTCTCTTTTGTTCCATGGGTTCTCTCAGTCCACCCTCCAGAAAGGCTGGGTAGCTGGGTAGCAACCCAGACAGCCAAGGAAGATTACACCCCTCGGGAATGAGACACATGAAATACAGAAGACAGGAAAAAACTAGCAGGTAAGTGCCCCTTGTCAAAGGGCTATTGCCAATTAAGTGTTTCCATGGAGTCCCTCTGGACCAAGCAACCAGGAGGTTTTCTTGTGAAGCCATAGCCAGTTCAGGAATTAATCACCTTGTCCTGCTTTACCCCTCTCTCTGCCTCATTTCCTCCACCCCCTCTCTCCTGCTGCCCTGGACTTGCACACCTACTCTTCAAAAATAGCACATAAACTTTGCCTTGGAATCTTTTCTTCTAGAAATCTGGGCTCAGACAGGTTTCAATATTATATTTCTAAAGAGATTTTTCATAATATTTATACGTCAATAGATTCCAGGCTGAAGGCAAAGACAAATAACCCAAACTTGGTCTGAAAGAAAATGACCCACCGCCCAGAGGAGTCTCAGCTCCGACTTGTCTTGCCAGGAGGAGTTCTTCATCCACTATTGCCCATTTTTCACATAGAAAACACAAATCCTGATGTTTATGTAAACTCTCCAAATGTTAAATTTGGGAAACTAATAATTCCTAAAGCTACTCTGAGGGCCAATGCTTTGCAAGCTTAACTAAAGCACTATGCCTCTAAGGACTTTCTCCTAGACAGATTTCATAAGGAGATCCAGAATGTTCTTGAGAGGATCTTACTTCTGTCAGCAGGGGATGAGAACAAACTCAGAGGGGCCTGGCTCCACCAGCAGAATGACAGGTCTGGGACCTCCCCCAGCCTCTGCCTCCCATTGTCACAAGAAGGAGTGTGTCAGGACCTCTTGTGCTCCTGGAAAGATTACTTCCCTGTTTCCATGCCTGTTCCATCTCTAGTGGTTCCTCTACCTCCATGTGTCATGAGCCAACCATCTCTTTATGTACCATGTCCTTGTTTATCCCCAGCACCCAGGGAACTCTGACCTCCCTGATGTGCCAGGCTCTAAGCATATGCATCAACCTATGCATGAGAGATGGGCAGAGAAGACCACCCTTACCTCCTGGTCCCTCTCCCACATCCTTCACATTTTACTTGCTTTTCTGTTTTCCTTCCCTAGAATGGTTTCTTTTGTGCACTGGTGTACATCTGGCACCTAGCACAGTGGTTGGTATGTAGCAGGTACCCAAGAATATGGGCTGCTGAATGCATGAATGCCTGAATGTGTGCCCTAGATGCATGTGGTCCTGAACCTGGAGTTGAGAGGCCAGTGCTTCAGCAAGGCCAAGATTGACCATTTTGACCAGAAGGAAGAGGAGGACTGGGGGATGGGGGAACATTGCTTCCACCATCACTTACACCTGCTATTCCTCCTGCCACACACTGGGGTTCCCCGGGAGATTTTTACATGAAGTAAAAAACCAATTGCTGCTTACATTTTTAAAATATGAACAAATATTATCATAGAACACGCTGAGCAAAGTTTAAAGAGGAAAAAGAAGTTACTAAAACACACATCCTACTAAATGCATGTCGTGGTAAGAAAGTCATAAATTACAGAGTCCTTTGAGAGTGGGAAACCATAAGACTCTGGGGCTGATCTGTCAGTAAAGATCTGTTCCTCAGCCAGCTCCATAAAGTTGTCTAGGGAGTTAGAAATGCCGATTTTGGCCTGACAGTCATTCACATAACAAAACCCCCTGACATGTTTTTGTGTATCATAGAAACAGCTCAGTGTCTGAATGCAGGCATCTCAGAATGGCCACAAGATCATTTTACTCAGTCTTAGCAAATTGGGGAGACCCGCAGGGAACAAAAAAGTATGCCCTGCCCCACACACCTTCAATGTATACCTAACATCTCTAGTAACTGGAAAGGAAGTTAATTTTCATTGAATTTCACAATAGCTACATGGAATTTTATTTTATTGGCTCTATGTATTACATAGTTCAACAACTGCATAAGAATCTATTTTATCTATTCTATTTTAAATATGTAGGTTTTATGTTTCACTGCTGACACTTGTCAATCATAGCTGCCAATACCCCCACATACTACTCAAATATGCCCTGTTGTCACTGGGGGAAAAAAAACCTACAGAAAAGGGACTTACAATAATTAATCAGTTCCCTGACAGGAGCAAAGATGAACCTTCATGGACATCATGTTTAATGTCATGTTTCTTCCCACACTCCCGAGGCACGACATGCTCTACATCCAACTAGATGGTTTCACGTCACCATGTAAGATACAAAGAGAATGAAAAGCTCCATGTGCATTAGAATGTGGGAGGAAAATCACAGAATAAGATGCTGGTGAAGCCATAGGGCTCCTGGCTGGCCCAGACAGAGGGAGTACATAGGGCAGCCTGGGGAGGGGTCAGTACCATGTGCTACAGATGGCTGTGGGAGCTGTGTCCCCATCCTTAGACCAGGTGAAATTCAGCCAAAGGAATGCCACTTCCCTTCCTCACTGTGATTTCTGCCAGGAAAAAAGAACACTAACCATGTTACTCTGAAATGCCTTCATTTACTATGGCTTTGACCTTAAACTTAGAGATATTAATATGTTGGCGTCTAGACATTTGGCAGAAAGAAAGAAGAAAGAAAAAAGGAGAGACTAAAGGGAAGTAGATGGTGATGAGAAAGGAGGAATAGAAGAAGAACCTTTTCTCTGAAAGGACCTTCCTCTTCACATCAATGGTAGTAGGACATCTCTAGACCCGGGCACCCGGGCACCAGCTCAACTGAAGAGAAGTCCTGTGGACCTTGGAGACATCTTTTATGCCTTCTGAGTCTGTTTCTCTGCAGTTAATGGGAGTGCCCACATAGATGATTTCTACGATTCTTTGGTTTAATCTCAGTGCCAGAAAGAGAGAGGTTTTATTTGCCCAAATTGACCAGAAAGTGGAACTAAAAACATTTCATTAACCTTCCCTAAAACCTCAGCCCTATCCATTTCAAGAAGGGCCACTTTTCTTTCATTAAAGAATGTACAAACCAAGCCTGGATAGATGCAAGTTAAACCATGATTCTATCACTGCTTCTTCCCCAACACTATTACCAGGAAGAAACAGAGCAGACACAGCCAGGGCAGAGAGCATCAGATGCACCATAACATTCTGGGGAAGAAGAATGCCAGTGAAGCAGCGACAACCGGGTTTCCAAAAAAGACTAAACAACCCCAATGCTGCAGAGAAGGGCAGTGCTCAAGGACACAGCAGGTGATCTCTGCTCAATCCCAGAAAGACTGAGCCAAAGGAACATCAGGTGGCAGGGAAGATGACACAAGGCAGGACCTTGAAAACAGGAGGAATTGTTAAACATCACACACAATTACATCCAGGTAACCACTCTCCCTGGCCCAAACAGTTGGAACACAAGGAATTTACATAAATTTGAGTAAGAAGGAAATTAAGGCATTGATTTTTACATCATTAGCTAGTGGTACAAAGCCATGGCAAAGGGTCAGCATATTGATGGAAATGAGTATTTTTATTTTTATTTTCCCTGTTATCTGCACAGACCTTCTGCACCTGGACTTTCTTGAAAGGTAGTCAACAGAATAACTCTAGAATTCTCAGTTGAACCTACTATTCCCTGTGTTCTGATGAATGCCCTTGCAAGCAACTCCAAATGCTAGATTAGATGCTTTCTGAAAAATGGGCATTTTGCCTTTTACATGTGTAGATTTTCAAAATCACTTAGTTTAATGGCCTGCCCATAGTTTTAAGAAATCTGAAGAATAAACTGGAGACCCTCCAATTGCCACTTGAACAATTTTTTGAGGAAAATCATTTTTAAGCAGAAGAGATAGATACAACGATATAGAGAGTTGTCATAGATCACCAGACTGAAAGCATAAGAAAGTCAACATGGACATCTCAACTACTCTAAAAGACCTTGGCACGTGAAATATTTAAGCAAAACATAGTTAATCCTAGAGGAAATAAATAGGAAAAAGTGAGTCACTCATTCATGGAACAAACATTTTGAGCACATACTTCATGTAACACAGTATGTGAAGTTTTGATGACTCATCAAGGGAGGAGACTCACAGGGCTCCACTCCCAAGGCACTAACATTCTCTTTGAGGAGCTGGCATTTGACATAAATAAGGAGCCAAGCTACAGATCTTTGCAGTTTGAGTAGGGAGCTGCTCTAATACAGGAGGTTGGCACGTCTGGAGAATAGAGAGGAAGTTACTAAAGCTAGAATGTCCCGAGTGATGGAAGAACGACAGGGGAAGTTAGAAGAACAATCTGGCTACATAGTGAGTCACAGCACAGATTTTGAATTTTGTTCTAAATATGGTCACAAGAGGGTTTTGATCAAGAATCAACAATCCTCTGATTTTAATGCTTTCATTGCTGATTAGACAAGAGTGTCAAGGACAAGAGTTGAAGCAAGGAGACAAGTTAGAAAGTGCTGGCACAAGTTAGAAAGTGCCAGGCAAGAATGCTGTGGGAAGGGTTAGGGCACAGACAGGGTCAGGAACAGAGAGAAGTTGAGGACTGAGACGTGCAGAGAAGAATCATGTTGTTCCTCTGTGTTTGCCCCATAATCATAAAATAAGGTGCCACACAACATTTTTGTTAATCCATGGAAAGTACTCTATATTCATTCCAAATCTACTAGGAAACAAATTAATTTCTCTTTCATGGAGTGGTCCATTGGGACATCACTTGTGTCCAAGCTTCACACATTAACACATTCACTATTTTTTTGTGTTGGCTACAGAATCAAAGTCGTAATTCTATATTCCCTGCAAGTAAACCTCTTAGGTCATCCACAGTAAGGACAGAGTCTCGACAAGAAAGATGTTTAATAGATACTGGTTGAAATGCCTTTTAACAACTTTATAAATAGTCAAGTTATCTGCATTTATAAAATTCTGCACTTGTTTTCAATGGGAAAAATGTTAAAGCAGGCAATTGTCAAAAAGTCAAAAGAATTAAGGCCACTAATCTAATATTCATTCCTGATATCTTTATTCTGATAACATATCTCTATTACATTCTCCACTGGAACTGTTGTAAGTTTAATGTAAATTGCATACGTTTCTTTAATTTCAAGAGTTTGCATAAAGCTGCCCAGCAAGACACAGTCAAATTAGGACTGTCTGGTCAGAGAAGGAAGGACAGACAAGAGGAGGAAATCAGCAGGCCCTACCTCATTAGAATCACAAAGGCTTACTTTGCTAAGTGAGTTGTTTCAGAAGGCAAAGTCTGAAAATACAACGACCAACAATAAAATGGGTGTGGATTTGTCATACATAGTTTGTATAATTCTCAGATATGTTCTTCCTATGCCTAGTTTCTTGAGGGCTTGTATCATCAAAGGGAGCTGGATTTTGTGGAATGTTTTTTTTTTTCATCTAGTAAGATAATCATCAGATCTCTGTTTTGGCTTTTGTTTATGTGGTGAATCACATTTATTGATTTACATACGTTGAGCTATCCTTGCATCCCAGGGATAAAGCCCTCTTGGTCCTTGTGATTTTTTGTGTGTGTGTGTGCTGTTGAATATGGTTTGCTAGTATTTTAATTGAGAATTTTTGCATCTATATTCATGAGGGATGTTCTTGTTGTCTTTTCCAAGCTCTGTTATCAAAGGAGGAAAGTTTGTTCCAGTTTGTTCTCTATAAGAACTGGAACAAAACAAGGATGCTCACTGTCACCATTTCTATTTAACATACAGCACTCAAGAAAGAGAAAGAAATAAAAGGTATCCAAAACAGAAAAGAGGAGGTCAAACTAGTGTTCTTTGCCCATGTTATGTACTTAGAAAACCCCAAGGATTCTACCCAAAGTGTCCTGAAACTGATAACTAAGTTCAGTAAAGCCTCAGAAAACAAAATCAATGTAGTCAAATCAGTAGCATTTATATAAAGAGTGTCCATAAAGTTCATGTGCTTAAAATAGTTGGCTATTCTATGGATACCCTGTATACCAATAACAGTCAAGAGTCAAATCAAAGCTCAATATTTATTCCCAATAATTACAAACACCTAGGCATATAATTAACCAAGGAGGTGAAAGATCTCTACAAGGAAAAAGATCAAGTACTGAGAAAAGAAATTGCAGAGGACACAAACAACTGGAAATACATATGGTCAGGAATCAGTAGAATCAGTGTTGTTAAAATGTCCATACAACCCAAAGTGAATCACAAATTCAATGCAATCCTCATCAAATTACCAATATCATACTTCACGGATCTAGAAAAAATAATTCTGCTCTTAGTTTGGAATCAGAAAAGAGCCCAAATAGCCAAGGCAATCCTAAGCCAAAAGAACAAATCTAGAGGTTACACATTACCCAAGCTCAAACTATATTACAAAAATATAGCAATCAAAACTGTATGGTATCAGTATAAGAATAGAAACATACAGCAATGGAACAGAACCCAAAACCCAAGTATAAAACCATTTACCTACAACTGATACACACATATTTTACAAACCAGACAACACTGTACACAGGGGAAAAGAAGCCCCCTTCAATAAATGGTGCAGGGAAAACTGAATAGCCAAAGAAGAAGAATGAAACAAGAGACCTATCTTTCATCAATCACAAAAATTGATTCAAGATAGATAAAAGACTTAAAATCTAAGGCATGAAACCATAAGAATCTAGAGGAAAATATAGGAAAAACTCTTCCAGGTATCATCCTAGGTGAAGAATTTATGATTAACCCCCAAAGGCAATCATGGAAACAACAGAATTGGGATTTGATTAAACTACAAAGCTTCTGCACAACTAATAAAACAATCAACAGAGCAAACAGACAACCCACAGAATGGGAGAAAGTATTTGCAAGCTACATATCTGATAAAGGGCTGGCATCCAAAATTTACAAAGAACTCGAGCGAATCAGCAAGAATAAAAACAAACAACTCTATTACAAAATAGGCAAAAGACATGAAGCTTCTCAAAAGACAAATGGCAAATAAACACATAAAAATATGCTCAACATCATCAGGAAATTAAATTCGAGTTAAAACTACAATGAGATATCACCTTGCCCCTGTTAGAATGGCTTTAATTAAAAAGCCTAAAAACAATAGATGCTGGCAGCGTGGATAGAGAGAGAAAAGAGCTCTTTGGGTGATGGGCACACCTATGGTTAGGACTCAGTATTACAAAAGTGATCTAAGTAACCCAAAACATTTGTACCCCCTTAGTATTTTGAAATAAAGAAAATGGGAATAAAAGTCGGGAAATATCTCTGCAGGCTGACAAAAGAGAAATTGATCTTTAAAAATTATGTGAAACATTTTGTATATGCCTGCAAAGAATGGCATATCCAATTACATAATGTTTCATCTTTTGTTAAAAATTAAATATGGGTTTTAGAACTAAAGAGTGGAGAAATGAATAAAATTATTCATGCTGACTATCAAGCAACAGAGGTAGTGAAAACATTTTATATGGCTTAAAAAACTGTCATTGCCTTGAACTCTGACCACTGTAAAATATAAAAGTAACATTTTAACTTAAGATTTTTCTCTCTCGAATCACAAACATACATCCTATTAGCAAGTTAATCTTTTAATTTCCGCCCAGTTTTTGAGGTTTTTAATCCACTGATGCCTGGAATCCTGGCTATAAAAAAATCAATTTGAAAAGCAAATATTCTTGCAGCCATCAGTGGAATTAGGCAATCCACAGATCCAGTTTTCAGAATGCTGCTAAATAGGCTCTCCTTGTATTTGCTAGCAGGCGTCCTCAAACTTTTTAAACAGGGAGCCAATTCACCTTCCCTCAGACCATTGGATGGCCGGACTATGGTTTAAAAAAAAAAAAACTATGAACAAATTCCTATGCACACTGCACATATCTTATTTTGAAGTAAAAAACAAAACGGGAACAAATACAATTCATATCACCGCATGTGGCTGGCGGGCCATAGTTTGAGGACCCCTGCACTAGAGCAGAGACCAAAAAAAGTATCTGGTGCCTCCTTTGCTGACACCTTCCCTGATGAGGAAATGTAAGGCACTGTTTACTTTTCAATGGTGATTCTGCCATGCAAAGCTATGGGGATAAGGGGGTTGACGTGTTAGGGTGCCATTCAGACTCCACAGCAGACATTTGAATTAATCTGAGTGGAAAGCAAAAGCAATACATTACTGACTCCCAAAGACTAAATATCTCAGAATAAGGGGCACTCCTCCAGGTGCCCTCCCCACTTAACATGTGGGTCTATTGCTCTGGTTGTTTCCTTTTTATTGTGTCGGAGATCATATTACATAGTGGTTAAAAGCCCCATCTCTGGAGCTCATTTCAAAAGCCAACTATGCCTCTCACCATTGATAACACCTTGAATCAACTATTTAATCTCCATGTGCCTCAATTCCCTCACCTATAAATGGGATGAACAAGTGCAGGGTTGTTGTGGGAATACATAAGACAGGGAGTGTTAAACGAGCACTTCAAAATAACTCAATAAATGTTGGCCGTTTTATAAACATTGAGGTTTATTCCAAGTATCCGTTCATTCTTCATCCAGTAAATACTTGCTGCAAATCCATGAGGCACCAGGCATTGTGCTCATGTAGGAAAACAAGCCAGGCGTGGTCCTAGACGTGGATTTGTGGTCTGGTGGAGGAGAAGGTGTATTAAGGAAAGCAGCACACTGAAGTACAGAGGGAGCGTCTGTGCTAAGTGCTATAAAAGAAAACAAAGGGGTCTCTAATTTGAATTGGGGTTTTCTGGAAAACAAAAGTTCTTTAAGGAAGCTGAGTTTAACATAAAGATTAAAAATATCAAATAGGCATTATCAAAGGGCAGAGCTACCTAGAGGTCATGTTTGGCATTTTTTTCTGGCTATAATTTATTATATTTCCATTTAGATAGGAAGGAAAATATAGAAAATACAAAGATGATTCATGTCTCCCATAATCTCACACAAGAGGAAAACTGGTGTTCAGTCTACCCAATATTTCCCTGGAGGAAAATAAAGATATTACATATGTACACACACACACACACACGCTGATTCGCAGGCACGTGCACCTGTGCATCAAAACCACCATTTTTCACTTACATCTTGAGCATTTCCACATGCCCTCATGATTTCCCTAACAATGCAGAGAACGTATCTCAAAGTGGATCTTTGCACATCTTCCTGAGTTTTCCCCCCCACCCATAAAATAAATTCTCCAGCTGGAATTAGGAGACCAAACATGAGAAAATGTTAATGTTTCTCCTAAATATTGCCAAATTGTCTTTTAAGTTTTTTGTTTGTTTGTTTGTTTTTTGGCAGTTTTTGGCCAGGGCTGGGTTTGAACACGCCACCTCAGGTATACAGGGCCGGCGCCCTACTCCTTTGATCTATGGGCACTGCCCGCCTTTTTAGTTTTTGGTATCATTTTCCACTTCTGGGAAAGTTAGAAGCACCCTTCTCACCCTAGTCCAAAACAGAATCCTTAAACCTTAAGGTTTATTAGGTAAAAATGGCACCTCACTGGCACCCATATTTCTTTAAGTGAAGTTGACAACATTTTTCATACTTTATCTTCAACTTTCTTTACTTAGCCTCTGAAAGTCCCTGCCTCACTTTTTCTGTTATTGTTGGTCTATAATTGGCTAATAAACCTACATTATGTATTGTTAGGTGTTCTAAAGATGCAGTCACAGATTTGCAACTTGTTTTTTAACTATAATGTATCAAACATGTAGGAACTTGTTTTTTGGTTTTGGTTTCTGTTTTTGTTTTGAGACAGTCTCATTCTGTCACCCTGGGTACAGTGTTATGGTGTCATAGCTCACAGCAACCTCAAACTCCTGGGCTTAAGTGATCCTCTTGTCTCAGCCTCCCAAGTAGCTGAGACCACATGCACCCACCATAACAACTTGCTAGTTTTTCCATTTTTTACTAGAGATGGGGTCTCACTCTTGCTCAAGCTGGTCTCCAACTCCTGATCCTCCTTCCCTAGCCGAGGAACTTAACTTTTATAAGTAATTGAGCTGTCAAGATTGTTTAAAGGTTTTATAACATAAACACACACAGACACTAGGTTTTTTCTATTTTATTCCACTGAATTTATTCTTTGGTCTATACTGCAATGTTTTATTAGTTTGTAGGATGTTGTAACATCTTCAGCACAGGTTTTCAACATTTTTCGTTTAAATGTTTGCCTTATTACACTTACTCATTTATATTTATCAAAGAACTTTAGAATCAGTTCATTAAGTTAGCCTAGAAGGTAACAGTGCCATTTTGATGTGAAATACAAAAATATAGATTAATTCTAGAAAACTTCTCATAAGTACTGTGAATTTTATAAACATTCTCTTTTGCTTTCATGTTGTTTTACAGATTTCAGTATTTTTAGCTACCTCCTTCAATTTTGTGTATTTTGATTACATTAATCCTAGGTCATTTATATTTTTGTTGTATATAAGTGGAATCTTTGATTCCATATTATTTGCAAGATAATTGCTGGGAAATGATTGTTGTGGCTTTACTGCAGATGTTTGATTTTCTTTAATTCTCTAGAAAGAGAATCATCATTTCTAAATAGTGATTTTCCTCCTGTGTAAATAAAAAAAGAATACACCCAGGTATATCCATTTCTGGAAGAAATTTATGTAGAATTAAAAAGTATAACCTATGAGTAATCAGACTAAAGGGACATGGCTTCAGGTTCTCACGTGGCACCTACCTAGCAGTTTGTTGAAATATCTGAACCCGTAAATGCATTGCTTTTATTGTTTTTTAATAGCAAGGAGGCTTATCTAAAAGTAACAAATTACTATTTATAACATTGTTCTGTAGGATAAAAACCTCCTTACAGTAAAAACATTATTAACCAATTAACATTATAATCCATTTCAATTGTAGTGTTTGTCACCCTTTTCATTAGTTAGCTGTGTTCCTTTTCTTGCCTCATTGCACTGGTTATAACAAAATCTCTTGGCCATTTCTAACCTCAGCACCAATAACACAGGATCCTCACACAGCAGAGGCCCCCTAGGTGTGCCTGGTGCACCTGACTGGGTGCACAGCTCTCCAGTTGAAAGCCACGTCCTTGAACCTGGGTCAGAATACAAGATCAGCCAGATTCCACTGGTGCTCCTGCAGTCAGTCGTTTACAGACATTGATAAATATACACTGTAATAGAAAGATTTAGTTTTGACCAATCCCACAAGTGGCTGACAAAAATAGTGTTTGATGGCACCAGTGCTGCTGGCTTCACCTGTCAAAAAATAGTGCTAAATCCTGGTGCCAATAATGGGCCTCCTTTATTTATTTATTTTTGGGGTTTATTTCAGGTTAATATAACATTATACACAATTAGGTTACATTCCTTGCATTTGTTAGGTAAAGTCTGAGTTGCAGTTGAGACCTTCACCCAAGAGGTGCACCATTTTGCCTGTTAGGTGGAGGCTTCCTGAGCCCATCCCCCTTCTTATCCTTACTTACATTTTGCCATTATGTATATCGCTGGCTGCTGGATCGAGAGATGCACGTATGGTGTAGGGAAAGTGTCATTCCATTCCCAGTTGTTTTTATTTCTTTAAATCAGAAACATAGGTTGGCTTACCTAGAGATGACTGTTGGCATAAATCAACAGGTCTCTTTCAATAACACGTTTCTTAATATAATGCCCTTCTGGCCTGTCTGTCAAAACCATCTGGTGTCACTAACATATCACATCACTCCATTTGGCATATCAGTATTTTACTGAAGTTTCTACAGACAAGTTTACTTGTGTGCTCTTTTATAATTCATGTGTTATTATTTTTTTAATTTTTCTTTTTTTATTTTTACAGTAATTTTTCTTTAAAAGAATTTAATATGTATGGTATGTCAATGTTTTAATATGGATCCCTAATGCTACACAGTAAACCAGTCTTCGCAGCAGCTTCCTGGAGTCTTTACCTCTCTCCCTAATCCAACACTTACTCCCAGTGGCCTTCTTTATGTGTTATTATTTTTTATTTCAAATTAATATGAGGGTATAAATGTTTAGGTTACATTGTTTTCAACTCAAAGGTAAAGTTCAGACTGCATTTGAGCCCTTGGCCCAGGGGGTGCTGAACACCCTCACACTGTGCACATTAGCTGACATCCTGCCAATTGTCCTTCCTCCTCCCGCCATGCACCCTCCCTTCTCCCCGCTTCCTCCTTTCCCCTCCCCCTTCCTCCTTTCCTCTCCCCCTTCCTAGAATATATTTGTGATTTATCATTTGTGTGGACGATTGGTTGTCTTTACAACAGTTTCATATGAGTATTGAGTACACTGGATTTTTTTTTCCATTCCTGAGTACTTTACTAAGAAGAATGTGTTTCAACACCATCCAGGTCAACACAAAAGCTGTAAAGTTTCCATCTTTTCTCATGGCTGGACAGTACTCCATGGTGTATGTACGCCGCAGTTTGTTAATCCATTCAGGGGGTGATGGGCACTTGGCTTGCTTCCATGACTTGGCAATTGTGAGTTGAACTGCAATAAACATTCGGGTCCAAATGTCTTTGTGGTAAATGATTTTGTCCTTCTGTGCAGATACTTGTTTACTCTTACAGATAAGATTTCTCTCCCTTCAGTGGGGCTCTGTGTCAGTCAGCCTTCCACACCTTCCCACTTCACTCGTTTTCACTGTCTACCTAGTCCTCATTAACAAGTGTTTTCCATCTCTGCTGCAGAAGAATCTAGAAGCCTTGATGTGGAGGAATAACAGGAAAACTGGCGGGATACAGTCAAAGAACAGAGAGAAACTCTCCACCGAAGAAAGTGAGTTGAGCCCAGAGGGACTGGTGTCCATCTGAAGGTCTTCTGATGTCAGGGAGCCCCTCAGCACAGAGCACAGACTGCCCCCTTCCTAGGAGGCCCCTCCTGTGAGTCTCTGTCATATTCCTGCCAAAGCTCATTCCATCCTGAGATGGTGGCACAAAAATACACTGGTCACAGGACGTGTTGCCTTGAGCATGTGTATACATTCATCATAGGAGCTTTAATATTGAAAATGTCCTTGATAATCACTAAACCCTCAAAAAGCCTTCCACGTGACATCATGCCCAATCCCAACAAACGGCCCCTGAACTTCTCCCAACAAGGAAGTCTTGCATCACAAAATTTAAAGTGCAGTTTGATAGAAATTTCTCCAGAATCAACATAGACTTAAGCAGGGGATAAATCTTGGTATAATCTTTCTAAGATTTTAAAGGGCAAGATGAAGTGTTTAGAGAACAGGATATGTTTAAAACCAAAACAGAAAGTCCTGAGCTCCTAAATTAAGGAGGTGGGGGTAGAAAGGGTCAAGAGGATGTAGAAAACAGGTTAATGCAGCAAAGAAAAACACAATCATCTTGCATCAAGTGTATACGGACAGCTTTATGAGGGCCTTGGGCAGGACTCAGGTCTCTTTGAGATCCTTCATCCACCATCATGAGGTTGCCTAGTTATGAATACAGATATTGACTATGTGATTTATGTATTTAGTAACATCACAAAAAGGGGAGCAGCAGCTTTTATTGGGTTTTCTAACAGGTGGTTAATCAATACTTATCTCCCTTGAGCAATGTTACTCCTAAGCTTTACTTCATACCCAAAACATGCTGTGGCCTGAAACCCACAGATTTTTGTTTAAAGTAACAGCCAAATGAAAAAAGAGTGAGAAGACTGTACATGAACACATACATTTTCTGAATTCTCTTGCACTCACAAGACCACATTGGACACTCACTCTTTTGTGATCGCAATTCTTGAGAGCCCTAGAGCTACTTCCTGTGGCCAAGAGAAGCCTGCTCCCCGGAGGGAACCCCTCCCACAAATGCTCTAACAACTCACTCTGGCCTTGAAGGGCTGTGAGCTTGTGAGACCCACTGTGAACATCCCCCATGGTGGCATTCCCCAAAGAGGCTAGGCATGAAAGCTCACAGACGGACGAACTTACCATCCCAATCTCCACTACACCTGGAGTCTCCAAACCACTTTACTAAAAATAAAAGATAGAATGTTCTTTATCCATTGGCCACATCCTGTAGTCCCATTCTCCCGCCCCCCAAGGCACCATGTAAAAACTGCTTACATTTGGCACCGCTGGTGCTGGTTTTGACATTGTATTTTTGTAAAGTTAAGTGAGAATGTGAATACTGATTGTTCAAATCTGTCTCCTGGTTCACCTCGTCTTCTACCTGAAAGCAATTCCATGTGGTGTGAAAGGTAGGCAGGCTGGAGCAATTCTGATTAGGTTAGCCCAATCTAGATGGAAATAGCACCATTTGATTGAGGTCCAGCTGCAGCTGATAAACAGTCAAATAACCATTCACTTACAGCTAGCTTGCATTATTCCATTATTACTCCTTTCAAGCCAATCTGTCTATCTTAGATAGGACCCTGGCTTAATATTCAGCATCATGCAAGGACGTTTACTTAAGGGTGCTGGTTTAGACTGAACAATGAGCTCCAAAGCTGTAGGAAGGCTTGGGAATTAGCATGAGAAAAGCCTAAAAATGGAATTATTTTTGCTAAGAAAACGCATACGGTAGGTCTTGTCTTATATAATACCATGTAGTTACAAAATACAGGACCCTATTTGGGAAGCAGTGATTTAGATTCTAAGCTGGAAGGAACTAGGTGCATGGTGAACAGTACTGTTAATGATAAAAGAAATTTAAATCACAAATATTATAGAGCACAGCTTAACTATACACTGACACACCACACTCTCCAACCACTTCTGTCTAACGAACTCTATTCTTTATCCACACTAGAGGAAGAGCAGAATTCAATACTATTAGCTCTAGAATGTAGACACAATAAAATGAGGACCCCAAGTTGTCACAACTCACCTAACTAAAAGAAAAACTCTCAGATTGATTCAGAAAACAAAAATCTACATTTACATGAAACTCAGAAAGGGTAAAATAAAGACAGGGTACAAGTATATTAAGGAAACAGGGGATGTAATAGCAATGAGAAGAAGTTAAATTCAAGATCAAAAGAGCTAAACAAGACAAAGGCAAATTGCTAATATGAATAAAGCAGACAATGAAATTACAATGAATATTAGCTCTTAAGGGTTTCCATGCATACACTGAAATACATAAAGCAAAAGTTACTAAGAATAGAGTGAATAGTGGGATCACACCTATGATGTATAATGCAAGGGTACATGTTGGATCTATTAAGTAGAGAGTATAAATGTCTTAAACAATAAGTAAATGAGACAAGGTATACATTAACCAGTGTGATGTAAATGGTCCTAATTCTATATGAAATCAGCACATTGTACCCCATAAATACATTAATGTATACATGAAAAAAATAAAAGATTACCTAAAAAAAAATAAGAAAAGGAAAAATTTGCCAGAACACAAAACAAGTGAGATATTTATAAGCTACTTTTAGTTCTGATAGATCACAGAAGGCGGAAAAAAAAAAAAAAAAAAACCCTGAACCAAATAATACAGTTAATGGCTTTTTTACTTATAAAACAAAAACACTACAGGGAATATACTTTTTCAAATGTCCAAAAACTCTTAGGAAAATTGGCTGCAAGAAACATCAATACGTCTCCAAAGTACAACTGGGATAGAATACATTTTTGTACTACAATCTTTTAATAAGTTATTTTAAAATAAAGAAAATAATAGCCATGAGCCAACTACTTAGAAATTTATAAACTTTTCAAGCATTTCTTAGGGCCAGTTGGAAATCAAAACTGTGATGCAGGTTGACTGATACAGCCCACAAGTGGGAACAGAGTATTTGGAAGCTCGGGGTGTGAGGCAGACGTGGGGAGGTGGCTGAGTCAGGGAGGGTGAGGGGCAGACCCAGGGAGGTGGCTAGTCAGGGAGGGAAGGTAGAGGGAGTGTTCCCAGACACGTGCCTTCGCTGGAAATTGATCTCTGGCCACTCTCGACCTGAAGTAGGGTAGATTGTGCTCCAAGATTTAGCCTTCAAATGAGTACATAATCAACATTATTGAGTCCTTTGTTTTTGTGAGTCTAATGACTTCAGTGTAGCCTATTTGAGGTTCTGGGGAAAATGACAGCTGATGTGCATTTTTTTTTTTACAAAAAGAAAAGAAAAGAGTCCTTTAGAAAGACTAATAATAAAATAAAAATGATGAGCCCCCAGTTACCCTAACTTAGGAAATGTAAGTACAAAATATAAATGATGAAAATTAGAAATGGGGGAAGGTAAATAAACCAGATGCTCAGCAAATTTAAAGATATCATACTGCATACAATTTGTTAATGCCTTTGAGAATCTGCAGAAAAGGGATATTTCTAGGCAACCGAAAAATACTAAAATGCACTCTGGGAAAAATATGACTAAAATTGGGAAAGTAAATGTCTATAACTTGTTAGAAAAAGTTATCAAGGAGCTTACACCTATGGAAAAAACTTATAATTGGGAGGGGGAGGAGAAGGAACATCTAGTTAAGTAGTAACAGAAGGCCTGGACTCTACCAAAACTTAACAACAAAAACAGAAACATTAAATTAATTGTGCAATATTACTAGGGTTTTTTTTAATTAAGAACAAAAGCAGACTATGTCTAATAATAGCACTCACCTTTAGATATCTTAGTGAAAGAAAGAAACCAAGAAAAAATAAGATATATGGATTTGGAAGAAAAAAAGTATTTGCAAACAAAATGATTGTCTATATATAAAATTTTTTAAATAAGATACTCCACTGAAAAATACAAAATATTCTGTTTTTCCTTATTTAAAAAAATCTAAAGAGAAAGAAAATCAAATCATAAAATGTTAACATTTCTTCATTTTGGATTGTCAGTAATTAATTAGTAACTAGTAATTAACAAGTTAAGTCAGTAAAACATTGTTTCTGGTAGAGTGTGTGCATGTGTGTGCATGCGCACAAGCCTGCATGTTTAATATTTACAAAAAACGGGGAATTTTTTAGAAGAATGGAAATTTTTCAGAGGCCCTGGTGATTTCACATGCAAATCATTTCACATATTCAAGAAATATATGTACATTTAATCTGTCCCTTAGCATATACGAGGAAGAGCATTCTCCAAAATACCAATATCAAAAAATATATAGAAGATAGTACTTAAAGTTTTTAAAAATCTAAATAAATGTCAGCCCAAGCCCCAAGCCTTGTGTGTATGATAAGATGCCAGCCACATGAGTAACAGTGTTGTGTGACCTGGCAGAGTGAGCTCTGCAGACATGATTAAGGCTCCTGGTGAACTGACCTCAAAATGGGGTGATCATCCTGGACTATCCAGGTGGACCCGATGCCATCACATGGGCCAGGAGAGAAAGCTGGGCAGGACTGAGCAGGGAAAAGGACTAAGAATCTCGCTCTGAAGATAGAGGGGCCCTGGAGAAAAGGATGTGGGTGACTTCCAGGAGTGACCTCTGCTGACATGCAGCTGCGGGATGGCACCTCAGTCCTGCAACCCTAGAACGGGATCCTTCCCACAACCTACAAAAAGGTTCTGCCTGGTGGATCCAGGTAAGAGCCTGCCCACCCACCTGACAGTGTGATGTTGGCCCTCAGAGAGGCCCTGAGTAGAAAACGCTGCTGAGCCTAGTTCACAGCCATCAGCTGTTTTTAGCTGCAAACTGTGCAGTCATTTGTTAGGCAGCAAATGAAAACATACTTGAGAAATCTTCAACTATGTCCCATTCCCACCAACATCTTACTGTTGCTTCCTGTGAGTTAACTGTCGTTTTCCTCTTTTCAACAATTTTATTATTATGCTGTACCTGGGTGTGATTTCCTTTGTATTTATCCTGGTTGGACATTAAAGGACTTCTGAGTTTAGCTTGATGTTGTTCTGGAAAATTCTCTCCCTCTCTCCCTCTCTTTTCCTTTCTCTGTCAGTGGTATTTTTGCCAAAAAAGATTCCATGCGATCATGCATACTGAAGATAATGTAATTTACAAAACCATTCTTTTGTTTAAATTTGCCAGAATGGATTATCACATTGGCATCTAAAAACCTGACGAATAGGCACACTCATGCTCTAGTATTTAACATCCTTAAAAGAATTCACTTCGCCTTTTACACATTGACTGAACTGTCACTGGTCAGCCTTCTTTGGGGTCAAACTTCTCAAAGAATCATCTCAGGGAGCTACTTCATGTCCTCATTAGTCTCCAAAACCCTCCCGCCTATTCATCTGTGTCTCCTGGTCCGGCCAACAGTATCTGTCTTCTCTTGACCACTCAGCAGGATCTGAAACCATCCCTCTCTGCTGGAATCCACAATGCGACAAACTCACAGATCATTCCTTCCCAGACTCTTTTCCCAAGACTCAGTCCATCTGCTCTCTCCATCCTCGCCCCAGGAGACCTTTTGTGTTCCTTCCAACCTTGATAAGACCTGCACACTGTCACTGCCCACGTGTACATCTCCAGGACAGTTCTGCAAAACCCCAGATTTAACAGAGTCAATGTTCTGTCATATGCCTTTGGACAGCACACAAATTTCTCACATGTCCAAAGCAAAGCTTGTGGTGCCTTTCTTCCCATCTTGGCGCATGGCACCATCAGAGCCATGTCTACTTAATGCAGAGACAGTTGTGTCATTCTTGACTCTTTCCATCCAGCCACTCTCCCACTCAATCCACTGAGTAAATCTTATTAATTTCACCTGTTAAATATCGCTTGGATTTGTCCAGTGGTGTCTAAATCCACAGCAACCAAGCAACCACCCTAGTCCATGCATCATCATCTTTTTATCTTGTTTTTGAGATCACTTGATTGCCCAGGCTAGAGTGCTATGGCCTTATCCTACCTCATGGCAACCTCAAACTCCTGGACTCAAGTGATCCTCCTGTCTCAGCCTCCCTAGTAGGAGTAGCTGGAACTACAGACATCTCCCACAACTCCTGAGTAGTCTATTTTTAGTAGAGATAGGGTCCCACTCTTGATCAGGCTGGTCTTGAACTCCTAAACTTAAGTGATCCTCCTTTGTTGGCCTTCCAGAGTACGAGGATTACAGGTGTGAGCCACCACACCTGGCCTATCATCTCTTTTGTGGACATTTGCTAACATTTGTCACTGGTCTCCTTGCTTCCTCCCTTACCTCCACACAATGCATACTTCAACAGTTGTCAGTGTGAACTTAATAAAACCTAAATAAGGTCATCCCACTTCTCTGCTTAAAACCCTCCATTGGCTTCCTATCTTATTGTGAATAAACTCTGATATATCTAAGGCACTTGGCAGCTGATATTTTAAGTCAGAACTTGCATGTTTAAGTCAAAGTGCGTGTTGAACTCAGCTGTGACCCTCTCTCCTAACTGGAGCCTGCCCACTCCCATCTCTGCTCAGGTCCCATAACCTCAGGAACACAGGGCTCTTTTCTCAAAAATCATGACACTTTCTCCTGCTATCCATTCATTTGCCACCTTCTCATCTCACATGATTCAACTGAACTGAAACTCCTTCACCCAGGCTGTTCCTGAAAAGCCCATCATCATAAGCAGAAACCCCACCACCACCCTGCCTGGTGGTCTCAATCAAATTATCTTCCTCATTTCCTTCTGAAAGGTGTAAGCAGCCCCAGAGACCAGGCTGCAGGGGAGTGGAGAAGTTCAGGTCATGGTGTCTGTGCCTGGGGTGCAGTTACAGTCCCCTTTTATATGGGGCTGTAGGGAGGGTGGAGAATTTCACAGCTTGCTCTTAAAGTTAGGGTATTTGGCAAGAACTTCTGGGAGGTGAGGCTAGCCAGATCCGTTGTGTCTTTGGCTTAGAAGGAGAGGAGGAAGAGGAGGAGGAGAAGGGGAAAAGGTCTATATGTAGTTGTCTTAGGCCCCCAACAAGTCTATAATTAAGTCTATAATTACTCTTTATCTGTTTGTAAATGTGATTGTGCCAATCTTCCTCCCTAGTTTAAGAGTTCCATGATGTTGAAGCTTTTACCTGGAACATATTAGATGCCTAATGAATATCTGTTGTAAAAATATTCTAAGACACATTCAGAATGTTAATTATGGTAATCAACCTAAGGGCATTTTTTAAAATAAAGGTCTGTATACATGTGGTTGATTAATATGCAGCAATTAAGAATAATTTAGCTCTTAGTTCTACCCCAAAAAAAGCAAACAAAGAAAAAAAGAAAGTCACAGAAAGGAATCCAGAATGGATGGTTGAGTGACAATAGTAGCTTTCAAAATAGTGTATACATGATTCTCCCAGGCACCGCTTGGGAGCCTCGTTAAGCAGTGTAATAAATCAGTCAGTCCCTGCCACTTCTCACAGCAGCGCAGCTACACAGAATCACACACATGCACAGAAACAGCAGGCTAACCCAAGCCGACAGCTATTCTGGGGCGGGTGGGGGGGGGCTGTCTAATTGTTCCAGGTGCTACTCCACCCTGTAGGGGCCCGGACTGCGTTTCTAAAACCGCTTGCAGCTGATATTTTAAGTCAGAACTTGCCAAGCATTTCTTTTAAATAAGATGCACTTGCAACAGCTGTCAAGGACTTCATTTTTGTTTAGAAGTCAGTGTGTGTGTGTGTGTGCGTGCGCGCGCGCGCACCCGCGCACACACATGCGTAACTGTCTTTCTGTATGACTACCTTAAAGTTCCCTCCAAGTAGTTTTGTTTTCTCTAAGTGGTGGGATTCCACGGACTGTTTATTTTCGGCTTTTGGCTTGTCTGAGTTGCTTACACTTTAATTACTTTGTTTTTGTTTTTGTTTTTGTTTTTTTTGAGACAGAGCCTCAAGCTGTCACCCTGGATAGAGTGCTGTGGCATCACAACTCACAGCAACCTCCAATTCCTGGGCTCAAACGAGTCTCCTGCCTCCACCTCCCAAGTAGCTGGGACTACAGGCACCTGCCACAATGCCCAGCCATTTTTTTTTTTTTTTTATGGTTGCAGCCGTCATTGTTGTTTGGCGGGTCCAGGCTGGATTCGACCCCGCCAGCTCAGGTGGACGTGGCTGGCGTCTTAGCCTGTTGAGCCACAGGCGCCGAGCCTGTATTTTTTTTTTTTTTATAATTAGAAATTGCAGCTATTTTCCTTTTCGAAGTTTAGGCAAATGCAATAATGGTATAGTCATACAATTTCAGTATAAGTTACACAGACTTAGTTGCTCAGGTAAACACAGAGAGCTCAAGAAACGAGGATGGCCACCATGGACCAGCCTGTTGATGGCATTTTGTATTATTTTCTCTCTCCTCTCTTTCCCAGGTTGTGTGCCATACACTGGTGAGTGAATTCGCGCCCAGGAGAACTGTTCTGCTCCTGCTTTGCACCCACCTATCATTTTCTCCAACAATAAAACCTGCCATGCAGGCAACTAGACTGAGAATTTTTTAAATTGTCCTAGTTGTATTTCCACATTTCCAAATAAGTTTTCTAGGGCTATTACCATCTTTTTGGAGAACGTAGAAAAGGATATGTCAGAATATAAACATGTGTGTGCATGTGACTGCAAATAAAAACCTGAACATCTTCCAGTACTCATTTGTTAGATCGTGTTAAAATATCTGTCATTTATAGATCCTAAATTTTGGGACATGGAGAAGCAGCAGCTCCGTCTCAGATTGACTCACTGGTCAACCCCTTAGACCAGACCCCCTTCCTAAACACAGCAAGGCTGTTTATTGCAGAAGGCCTCTCAACTTTCCCTCCTGCTTGCACTGAAGAAAAGTTAAATATTAATTACAGGAAAGCAGGAGCATGATACAACACACAAATAGAAAAGTCAAAATAAAAGAGCAGAAAATTCCATCTTTGAGCATATAAAAGAAAGATGAAAATGATGAAAACCACAATTAAGATGAAACGGGAGAAAGATCTATATTGTCAACACAAGTCCTCCCAAGTCTCAGGGAGCAGGGCCATGTCTACGGCATATGTCAGAGGCTTCCTGAGAGCTTATCATGGGACGATTTTATCCTATGGTTTATGCGTCTTCTCTGCCATGAGGACCCTGATTACAGCATTTGCTAAAATGAATACAGATGATGTCCTCATGCATGCATGAGTATTTCTAAAACACTGAGATAGTTTTCTCAAAGATAAGAATTCTGGAATTTATTCACAAATAGAAACATAAATAGATACCATATTTTCCTATTCAAATAATGAGTCAGCTCTTATTACAGTCATCTGATTTCATCCAAGAATAGCTACTTGGCTAATTAGACAGGAGTCAGTTTAATAACTAGCTGACATTTATAAGAATAGAAATGGATTATACAAAAAAATGTTTATGATTAGAAAAGAACAGTTGAAACTGGTATAATGCATGAAATTGGAGCAATGATAAGTTAATGAACGTCTTATAAATATGTAACAGCTGTAGTCAAATCCCTGGCAATGGAATCCTCGCTGCACCTCAATACAGTCGTGCATTTGGTCACTTGCTATGCATTTGTTGAAGACACACTAAGTTAAGTTTTTCTGTACATGATCTCTTTCCATAAGGAACAAGGAACTGGGCACTCTACCAGTGTCCAGAACAGCAGACAAGGACAGAGTTTTGTTCATTGGCCTTCGCTGTGGACACACAGATTCACGAGTGACAACAAGAAGTTCCCAAGTTTAGTTTTTATTTCCCCACCTAAGAGCCTGTGGAAATAAAGTCTGGCTGGACCAATAGATAGTGGACCAATCACTATCCATCCTTACTTCTCCAGGCTCCACTGTAACGTCTTAGAACTTGCTCATTCCATGGTCAGTTTGAGAACCCAAGGAAGTCAAATTTTAGCAAACAGGAAGAACAGAAGGAATCCAGTCCTAAAGTAAAGGACTTGTGTACTTTTTCCCCAGGATGAAAAGCTGCCTTTCATAGGAAGATCTTACCAATGAGTGGATGTGCTTGTGTGCTTGTGCAAATACACTGCGGTCGCATCAGTGCCGCACAAAGCAGAACGTGGCTGGTGTTGTTTTCATTCCTAAAGAGTTATTGAAATCCACATTACAGCCCATCTTCCTCTTCTTCCCCTGCCAAATGACACAGGACTCCTATCTTTCTGGATAAAGCCTTGAAAGGGAATGAAAACATAGATTCATTGCATCAAATATAAGAACTCTTTCTCAGGTTATAAAAAAAAAAAAAAAGACAAGGAAATTTTGTTCATTCTTCTTCAGACCCACCCTGCCCTGTAGTGACACGCACAGCACTTTGCCTATAGTATTAGGCAAGTGCCTGCATGAAAGAGAATAGGAAGAATTGGGATCTACTTCTGTCTTTATCACCGTGAAGTAACTGGACAAATGAATTATGCTAAAGAAATAATACTGTATACAAGTTAACTTAGATGTTGGACAGGTAATCGCTTATCTCTTGAGATCTGGCTAAAATCAGTACAAACCCCCAAATCCACCAGGTGTAGGAGTCCGACTCTGGCACTTAGCACAAAGCTTGCTTGTGTCCACTCTGTTAACTATGCAGACTCTGAAGCCAGTGGACTGCCTTCACGTATGAAATGGGGATGAAGACAGCTCTTATCATTAATGATGAGCATGCATGCTTTGTGCACGGCCCAGCACATTTAAGTGCTAAGTGTTTACAGCTGTCATTGCTGCTGTGGGTGTTATCACTACTACCACTGTCATTATTATCTATATGACTTAAATAATATTTAATTACATGTTTCCCTCTGATTCTGGGCAGGTCTTCCAACAGATTCAATTGAAAAGAACCTGCTCCCGACCTAAACCATTATGAGTGTGACACGCAGCATTCTGGAGCTGAATTTGGGGAGGGTTATACTGCAGGACAAAGATTCCTTGTGCACCTTGGACACACCAGCTCCCAAGAATCATTTTTATGGTACCTGAGGTTTCTCTGGCATTACCTTCATCCACTCCCTGCCTCTCCAGAGCTAAAGCAAGCCCTTTTCCTCCCACGGGAGAATTCTGCCTCCATCTCTGGGCCTTCCCACCACACAGACAAAGTCCCTCAAGCCCCCTGAATTCTTTTCAAGAGTTCTTCTCAAAGACCATTTTGCCTCTGTTAGAAATTCAGGGGCCAGCTGGTAAAAAGACTGCATTTCCACTTCACTGGAATTGTTTACAAAGCCATTTCCATCCTTTATTTCATTTAGACCGTGCAACAACCCTGTAGGACGCTGGGAACCACCAGTGCCCTTTTCTGGTGCAGTAACCGGGGAGTCCATGGGATTATTCAGGTAAGGGGCAGCTGGGCACACACCTCATATGGCATATGTTCTGGATTTCGAGAAGTATCTTAGAGGCAGCCACACAATTCTTTGAATGCAATGTTCTTACCTAACCAGAGGCATACCAGAAATTCATTTCATTCAAAGTATATTTATATTTTACACTCAATACCTTCCATAACTTGAGGAACATCAATGGTCAAATATACACAATGGCTCCTCCATGAAGGAGCAAACGTTTTGGGTATAAAAAAATGAGTCATATGCATGCAAAAGCTAGAGTAAAAGGCAAAAGTGAATCATCTGCTCCCCAAAGTTTTAATTAATAAATCTAAGTGGACTCAAGAAAGGCCTGGACCAAGTACTGACAGATCTGACCGGTAGCAACAATGACGCAGCCTCTCCAGCCTGCCCCTCAGTCACCTCTCTTCACCTTCTCCCTCCTCCTCCCTTCCTTTATCTAAATGTGTTTTGAGGTGAATCTGAAATTAAGCACTTTAAAGTGGCATCTTCAGATTCCAATTCTGATTTTTTAGATTCTATACTAAAATGTGTTCTCTGCTCAGGCAATAGTGTATTCAAGGAACGGAAGCAGATTTTCTCACTGCAGGAATTCCCTGGCCCATGACATGGTGACGAGTATTGGGAGCTTGAGTTTCCCAAATGCATTTGACCACAAAGAACTTACTCTCACAGAGGATTGTATGGGTCTAGTATTCTCTGGAACTTACCTGCCAAGTGCTACGTGGGTAAGAGAATGACTGAAGGAGTTCAAAGGGTTGGCCTTCCAGAGCACTTGAATTTTGACAGGTGGCAAACCTGTCAGCTAAGTGGAATCTCCACCCTCAGGAAAAGGGCCCATGGGACTCGTCTGAAGGCACCAGAAGTCAGTTGCCAGCCCCCAATTTCAGGATATGGGAACCCTACCTGCCCTCTCTGCCAAAAGTAAAGATCTTACAGTGGAAGCTGAGCTGCAGGTTAGCCTGAAGAAATAGGAAAATATCAGAACACTATTTGCAGGCAGGGACAAAAGTGTGAACAAAAATGTGAAGCAAAGACACACACAGCCCAATTTGGACAGTGCCTCTCACACTTTTAACACACAGGTGTGTCACCTGGAATCTTATTAGATGAAGACTGTGACTCAGCCAGTCTGGGAGGTAGGGACAAGGACTTGAGTTTGCATTTCTAGCCAGCACCCAGGGGATGCAACGATCATCCCTGGACCATATTGGAACTTCAGAGCTTCAGGAAATTATGGAACCCACGGATACCTGGAGGACGAGAGACAATGCTGTGGCTAAAGGGTCAAAGCCACAGGTTTTCTCTGATGAAGTATTTTTTGATCAGGCACCACGCTAGTAGTGACAGTGCCAGAGACAGATGTGTGGCTTTGTGCTCATGGAGCAAAATCAGTGGGGGTCGCAGAAATGAACAGATCAGAAAGACAAAGTGAGACATTTGCTAGAGGAACACAGACACAAACAACCAGCTGTGTGGGTGTGGGTAGGAGGCCAGGAAGCGGGGTCTGAGCACTTGCTTGAGAGAGGCTGGAGAGGAGAAGGAACCAATGGCAAGAGGAGATAGGGCACTGGGGGACCACCTCTCCCCAAAGAGTCACGAGAGATGTGCTTAACCTCTTCAGCAGCAAGCTGTGACAACACACGTGAAGTATGTATGAGCAGAGAAGCCTGGCAGAGTCAGCACCCTGGTTCTCATTGGGGTCTGGTCACGTGGGTACCTCAGACTGGCACGTACCCAAGTTCCAGATGCCCAGAAGGAAAGCAGGTGTTCTGCGTGAGCTAGATGCTTTGTGCAAAGAGTTCAGATGCAGCAATGCTCTGTTGTTGGTTAGAGAATGGCGGCCAAAAGCCTCCTGAACTCCATGCCCCCCATCAGGGCTCTCTCGGCATGGCAGTCACAGGCCTGTGTGTGACTCTTCTACACGTGGGCTATCCAGTGGGGGACACCCCATGCCAGGGTGCTGGGGAAAGACCAGGAGTGTGGCCAGTATGTTTGGAGCTCCGCCAGCTGCAGGAATGGACGTGGAAAAGGAGGCAGATGTCAGGTCTCTTGCAGACCTGAGATCAAATTCTAGTCTCCATCGCTTACTAGCTAGATCACATTTATTCTCTCTGAGCCTCAGCTGGCTAATCTATAAAATAGGAACAACTATTTTATAGGAGCTAATGTAAAGTATTAAGCAGAGTGTCTGAATGTGAAGAAAACCTCATGACAAATGGCAGCTCTTATTTTTGTTGTTGTTGGGCCCTGATTCAACCTCAACCTCATTAAATGAACTGGTATTAATTAAGGCAGGGATCCTCAAACTTTTTAAACGGGGCCAGTTCACTGTCCCTCAGACTGTTGGCGGGCTGGACTATAGTTTAAAAAAAAAACTATGAACAAATTCCTATGCACACTGTACATATCTTATTTTGAAGTAAAAAACCAAAATGGGAACAAATACACTTCACACTGCCGCATGTGGCCTGCGGGCCGTAGTTTGAGGA